>WMED01000120.1:0-11588 GCA_019650415.1 Pipa parva
TTTATCTGGCGAATTCGCACCAATACGCACCAATTCAGACTTTAGTGAATAACCCCCTTATTGTATTGTTGCCACATCCTGTATCACACAGAATGCATTTGTTTAAGGTTGTGGCATTATCATTTAACTTGATCAGAAAGACTACAATTCCCATGACAAAGTCACTTACAAGAAGATATCAGTGGCAAAGTGAACAACCAATTGGATGTTTGAAAAAGTAATGATGCTGGTTCTGCCTTGGGATGATTCTTAATGGGGAATGCTTATAATACTTCCTGATTACCTCTTTCCCTTCAGCACTTGCACCTTGTCAACAACTGCTGATTGAGCATTAGCAGAAGCATAACGCATTGTTGAAGAGAAGGCATTGAATCTGAAGAGGGTCACAGTGCTGAAACAGAAGATCTGTGTTTATTGAAGAAAGAGCCAAAGGAAATGATAAGTAAGTTGAATCCCCCGTTAAGAAACACCATTTTAAAATGATGCGCTGCAGTGTAGCCATGATTCAGAATTTCAATTTGATTAAATGAGAGCTAATGTCTAACTACATAGGCAAGACACATAACCTGCAGCTGCAGAATGAAAGAAAGGCCTAATGAACTGCTGCATGGGCTTAAATCTATCCCTCCACTGCGTCATAACTAGCTGTTTACAAGTTTATACATAACAGGATGCTACATGTTACTGGTACTGCTGTGTATGTATTATTACCTTATAAATAGCTAGTTTCTAGTTCACAGGTAGTATCACCCCAAAATATTCAGAGGGTCTGGGCGTATACCTCATGAGCTACTGTTGTAATTTTATTCTTGTGTTTGCGTTGGCACGGGCAACATACCAAGTGGTTTAATATATTGGCATAAGGGTGGGGCACTGCATTTGCCATCTTTGCTTTGAACGCCTAGGAAAAGACATAATGGCCAAATCCAGAATGCAAATGGAAACAAATAGTTCTTCACTGGATGCAAACCAGATTCTTAGTGCACTGGGATAATTCTTCTGGTTTTATCCTAAGGGTGCATTTTATGGACTTACCTGTGAATAGCCCATGGTGAGTAGTCACTTGGACAGAAGAATGGAGAGCCCTGCCATCAGCCACCCAATTCACCACTCTGATGTGGCAAAGTCAAATGAGTGAATTTTCAGCAGTACACCTAGTCACATTCGCTCCTTCCACACACCCCGCCGCTTAGGCAACAGTAGAAGTACCTGTATATGCACATGCAAAGGGATGCAAAGTCCTCTGTAAGATCGTGACTATTGTAGTTGCCCAAACTGGTCGCGTATTTGCTTCATCTCAGAGTTTTTTCAATAAGTGAACATGGGGATGTGCTGAATAGATGCAAATTTAGAGTTTTATGAAACTATTCAGCCTTTAGAAAATAAGGCCCAAAATTTTAATTGAAGCAACAGTTGTCACACTACCCTGGTACTAGCTGGCACATGCCTACTACTTATATTACATATTACAAGGGAACTAAGCCTAACTAGCACTCTTTATAGATGGTAGTGTTTTAAAGGGACTATATGTAACTCCCCTCAGTTGTTTATCTACAAGCCAGGGATTCTTCTTGGCCTCAAACCTTCTGTGTTCTGTAAAAGTCCCTTCCTGCAAAGCAAACATTGGGTCAAAACGGAAACAAGTACCCCCGACTTATTGATATTTATTTTATCAATAGATTTCTCTAATCTTCAGTTAATTCCAATTTGTTCTACATTATCAATAATATGACCTAATCAAAGCATTGCAGATTTTCTTTCTTTGTGAAACTTAGCCCTTTCACTTCCTTGGGGTTTATTTAAGGCCCCTTTCAACTGTATACAGCCTTTGGTGTAATTCTGTGAGAGTGGCAGACTGCAGTGGGAAATGGATGCCACGCATACACAGCCACCATCATCCATAATATCAAACGCTACTGCCATTTGAGGGTAGAGAGTTAAAATACAACTAAACATTATTCATGTTATAAAACATCACTGTGTTAAAACATTTGCATTTTTAACAAAAAGTGAATTCTTTTTAATGCAAAACTAAATCCATAAACAAATGATAACTTAATAGCAAAATAAATACATAACCAGACATCTTTAAATATGACATAACCCTTAGACTTTGGTGCTTGGAAATTTCAACAATGCAATGAATGGGTATGTTGTATCATGACAATCTCCCTCTGTGCGCTGCTCTTTTCAGCTGTGATTGCCCAAAACATATATACGTTGTTCTCTAATATAAACAGAATCCCCCTCCCCCCTGTGCTTCTGCCTCCTCTAGATTATAATTTGAATAGTGGAAACCATAGTAACCAGTCATTCAAACACTTCAACTGTGTTCATAGCTATAAAATATGTATAGGGGAGCCAGTAATCGCTCAATAAAAATTGGCCTTTGTACTATACTTTAGACTACAGTAAGTATCTCTCTTAATAGTCAAATATACAAACTACTTCACATAAATAGAGACTAATTTTATTTGTGGAAGTTTATGAAAGGTAGGGGGCTTTAGGAGTGTCTTTTTGGCCTTAAAGGGGAGCCATCCCCAAAGAGGTCATAAAATAGAATTCCTTTACCCAAATCCCATTTTAGTGATTATATGATGAGAGACTGTTTTAATAAATGGTTAAGTGAGTTTGCAATCTGACATTCTACACTTAGGGGGTTATTGACTAAGGTGAGAATTTGACTGTTGATGTAAATTCTCAACACTTCGGGTGGTTACGCCCTGATTCTGTAGTCCTTATTAACTAAACAGCAGATTCCCATGGCAAATCCTCAACCATGTCAGAATTCCCATAGTACAGTAACGACAGTAGCCATCTATTGTGTAGTGTGAGCCTGTCATTAGCTGGAGAATTGACTGCATCACAGTTTGCTGAATACCTGAATATGGGGAAGTAGCAAATTCACACCTTTATAAGACGATTGCTTTAGTCAATAACCCCCTTTAACATCTTATATATTTGCAACATTAACTATAGGGAAAACTTGTAATGTAAAATACAGTACATAGATTTGACTATCCTTTTCAAAATGTTTTACAGTTTAGCTGAAACACCAGCACACAACCATGTTAAATAAGGCGTTAATTAGAACCATTGTGCAGGATAGTGATTGTTTGTTGTTTTAAAAGGAACTCAGTGACCTTATACAACCTCCAGCTGAGCCTTGTGAAACTAGGTTAGGAATTACAGTATTATGATTTATTTTTAATAGACTGTGAGAGCCCCCTGCAGGCTATCATAGTTTAATAAAATTGATAAGACAGATAATGCATGCAGAGCTTTGCCTTCTTCTGCCTCTTAGGGATCATTCATTAAAAGGCGTCCTTCCATGGCTTCTCCAACCCTGCTTATTCACCATGTCTGCAATGTGATGAATTCGCAACCAATTCTGACGCATATGCCTGTCGCAGATTTATGGACCTCTTCGCACCAATTTGCATGCACGTGCACAGGTAATTCAGCTATTCAGCATGTGACGGAGTCTGTCAAAGGACCAGATTCTGCAAGGCATACGTCTGTGAATTCACCTGCCTTCACCAGATCACACTGGTGAATTAAGGGGTTTGATGGCAGGGCTCCAGTGTTGCATAAGGCGACTATTCATTCAAAAGTGACAATGGCGACTGAGACTAAATGAGTCTACTATTAAACATGAACTAGACACAAGGTGACATATAAAAATAAGTATTTTTCACATATATACAGTTGGTGGGATATGATGAGACTGACATCACTGCCCTTCACTGGAGAAATTTGCCTCACTCTGCATGACTTCTCATCCTACTATAGTGTGACTGACTACGCCGCACTACACATGTGACCGTGTCTGTTGCTGTCTGCTGCTCCATGAATAAGAAGAAGTGAATTCATGTCTTCCTGATCATAGTGACTGGAAAAGATGCAAAGTCACTATGCTAGGCAAATTCACACTTTAATGAATGACCCCTTTTAGTCTTTCACACTTCTGTATCTTATGCACTTGGGCCGACTGCTTATGTAGGAGCTATAGATTCTAGCACAGTTGACATAAAAGTATTCTTTGGGCTAAAACAATATAGTCACTTGTGAAATGTATATTGAGAATTATCTCATTTATTAAAGCAGTATGGTATGGATATAACATTTCTGGAAATAACTACTAAAGGAGGTAAAGATGGTTCCTTAAAATTTTTTACAGTATATTTGGACAATGCGGGATTAAAGGGGCAGGACTAACTGGTTAAAAACTGAATTTTTACAATCAAGATTACAAAACAAAAGAGTAACTATTTTATCAATGTAAATAATTTGACATTGTAACCTTAGTTATTCATCAAAGTCATTCACCAATTCTCCAGCTCCATATATTCATTTAACAGTGCTATTTTCTGCAATGTGGCAAATACACAGTTAGTTTTGAAGCTTAAGATGGACACAACATTACAGAGCTCTTTACATCTCTTCAATTGTGAATGCAATTTGACTATTTATAAAGCATTGGGGTGCGAATTTGCCAAGGTGTGGCTTTGCCAGATTAAGGTGGGGAAGTAGAGGGCTAATGGCAGGGTTCCAGTTTGGTGTAAGGAGAATGTACACTAAGCAGACAAAGAAAATACAGTGTAGCAAGTAGCAACATAAACTAGGAATTGTGTCACATAGAAAGTGCTGTAAAACTCACCTGTAATGAAAGGGAAAATAAACATAATATGAAAAACTGGTGAACTTGTCCTTTTTTATAGTCAATCTTGCCTATTAATAGTATATTGATTGACATTAACATAAAAAAGAGATAGTCACAGTGACATTGTTTTAGTCACTTCACATCACATGAATCCGCATCACTGTACAACTGACTACACCGCACCATGCATCAAATAGCATCGCTGTTTATTAATCGCTAAGAGAATATGTTGTTTAGTGAATAAGGAGAAACACTTTTCTGACTATCCAAGCATAATGCCCTGAAGTGTCCTGAATTTCTATGCCTTTCGAATTCATAATTTCATTAATAACCCCCTGAGAAATTACAACCATCAAATTTACCATCAATGATTAACATTGTGAACTTTGATCATAATGAGGACTAAGGGGAATATTAACTAAAGTCTGAATTAGGTGCGAATTCACCAGATAAAGACAGTCACTATAGACTGCTACTGTCGCAGTCACATCTTTATAATGAGAATATTGTCGCAGTTGCAACTTTATTATGGGAAAATTGTCACAATCTTAACATTAAAAATTGTCGCAACTTTACAATGGTGAAATTGTAGCGATTGTCGAATTCGCACCTTAGTGAATAACCCCTAAGTGTCCCTTTAGTAACTGGAATAATTTTCTAAAATATATTGGTCAAGCAACTTTTTAACTTTCTGTTTTGCTTATTTGGCAACTCATTCCATTCTGTTCTATAGCATTTGTATTCTAACTGTCACATGATATAATAACCGTGTAGGCATCTGTCTGAGTTACGGTTTACTGTGACTTTTGTGCGCTTCATATAGTCGTTCTATTACTTGAAGCTTCATTTGTCTCTATGAATTCACATGAAAAAGGATATAGCAAAATTTCAATGAGAGACAGTTTGATGCAAATTTATATCACCTCCAGATTGTTGCAATCAGATCACATTGACTTGAAATGGCATCAGATGGATGATACTAATGTGTGAATAATATGGATGTGATTATAATACAGTTAGACACAGATACCTGCCCTCACATCAAACACAGCAGTATGAATGAGTACTAGTAGTTTTTATAGATAGCAGGTTGTTCCCGGCTTTCATATACACCATGTATATCTATGTATTTATTTTACTATAGTAGAAAAAAATATCAAGGGATCAAGTAGGTACCCCTGAGCCAACAAAGGAGAATGTAGTGATGCATTAGCACACACAAAAGGCTCCTCTGTTGTGACATAAAACACATTGTTACCTGCATATTGTGTAGAGGTTTTTTCACTTTGCTCCAGTTCTTTGGAAGAGATGTTTTCTACACCCCCACCCCCTGCACAGAAGCTGTTTACCAGGCTCAGACAAGGACAATCAGAGAAACATTTGAAGCATATTTATTAAGGAGCAAAATACTCATGGCTTTTATCCTGGTTTTGTGGGTTTTTTAACCATTTCATCTGTTTCTTATATTTAATATAGGTATGTATATTATGTATTGTGTTTTGATAAGTTGTTATTTAACATAGATTTTTATGTATCATTTTTATTAAAACAATTACTGCAATATAAATCAGCAGAAACAGTAAAAGTAAAGTGAAAATGGGTGAAAAAAAACAAAACAGATTATCAATTAGTCAAATTCATTTACAGATGTTCCATTGAGCTTGGTCAGTGGTTGGAAAGTGCAGCTTGCGAGCCACTTGCGGCTCTTTAGCCACCTTGTTGTGGCTCGGAGCGCACTGCCGAAGCCAAGCCCAAGCCCCGCCCATGACGATGACGGCTCTTCTGATTGGCTGTCGGTTGTCATGTGGTTGGGAGAGGGCACGCCTCCCTCCTCCCGCAGCTCACAAGATAGTTGTCGCCACTGGAGGAGGGAGTGAAATGGCTCCCTCCTCAAACAACTTTGCCAACCCCTGGGCTAGGTTACTGAAAAATGCCCTAATGGCAAATTCCTATACCAAGGCCCTAACAAAATGTGCCTAGTGTAACAAGTCACAGAACTGTGGTAAGCTTATGACTTGCAACCACAGCTCCTGTAAAGCCGATGGCTCACCAACTCATAAGATAATCTCCGCCCCCCATTGTGGGGATGACATGGGCAGTGGGAGATTTCAATATTACGCACTGCCAGAGTGCAGCAGTTGCTCATTGTTAGCTCCTGTGTGACTCCTGTGACACAGTACAGACCCCATTGATGGGATTAAGGATGAGTTTTCTTTAGACTCCACGAGTGATGATTAACCAGCATCAAGCCAACTGTGGTAAAGAGGATGCCAACTGTCCTTCTCCTGTTTAAGTCTCCATCTCAAGTCTTAGGGGCCACTTCATCAAAAAATGAATTTAACTTGCGAAATTAATTTGCATCACTTTAGGTTGCTATGCTCCAATAGTCACAAATTTAGTTACTCCTTATTTACTAAGTAGCAGATTCCCTTATCAAAGAAGAGAATAGTGCCAGACGTGGTTTCTAGTGTAGTGAGGTGTAGGCATTTGAACAGTATTATTAGTCATACATAGTGATGTGTAGTGATGCTCATTCAACCATGCAAAGTGCAGCAACTCATCCTCACAATGTCCCACTAATAGAACTGTATAATACATCCCTTTCCATGTCACCATATCCCTAGTTAATGTTGTCACTTGGTCGCAGTCTTAATTATCACATTTAAATAAACAGATATGTTATGTCACAGCAGAGATTTTGCCATTAACCCCCAAATTCACCACTTTGATCAAGCAAACTCAAACTGGTGACTTAGAAGCAGTATACTAAATAAATAGCTGAATTATGTGTGCACAGTCATGCAAAGTAATGCGAATAGATCCAGAAGTCCACAACCCTTGAAAGTGTCCAAAATGGATGTGAATTTTCCATGTGATGAAGTTCGCAAATTTGGACCTTTACAGGACCGTTTGGACTTTCATGAATACCACCGTCAATCTTGAGCTAAGGCACATTCTCAAGTTCTGGTCAAGTTCTTAGTTCACTTAACAGGTTGTTACTGAGCAATGGGCCTTTTGACTAGGTTTCAGAACACTGATGATTTCACAATATTCCATTTTCGCCAAAGCATCCTCTTAACATAACTTTATTGAAAGCCTTTCTTTACAAAAGCTATGACCCATGAGCTAGTCAAACACTGTCAAATTTGGTCTGTCAGTTTAATATTTTGTGATACAACTGCCATGTCAATGCACCATGTGAGAGGCCCTTAATGAACCAATAGCAATTTAACTTGATCCTTATAGAGCATGTCCATATTTCAACCTGGCAATAGCCACATCAGCATATGTATCATAAAATCAGCAGCTCACAAAAAAACTAGCAATGAGCTATGATTTTTCACAACAATCAAATTTGGGAATATCAGATTGAAATGAACCCAGGTACAGCGGTTTAATGGTCAGGACAAAGAGATGGATATTTCCATAATGTTATGCATTATCTTTTACTCCTCTGCAAAAAAACAAGACTGGGAAACTCATATGCATATTTAACATCTGTGATCTTTAACCTTTGCTGTACAATTGCTGAACTACAGTCCCCAACATTCCATCAACTGTCAGTGAAAGGATAGGTGCTGTACATTTATTTTACAGGGCTACATGTAATAAAAATAGCTACAAACTTTAAAAAAATTGAAGCAATATTCAATTCCATTAGCACCAAGACTCCTAGGTAATTTAAACTAATCAGATTTTCCCATCCCTCATGCCAGATTTTAGTAGTAAAGCTTGGTTGAAAATGTGCCATTGTTGGAAAAGCTGGAATTGTATGAATTCTTCATAAGGCAGAGACAAGCTGACGCTGTGGAATAACACTTTTAATCCCTTAGACCTGCTGCCTACAAGTATTTAAATTGCTATGTCAGGAATTCTGTTATTCCCCACAAGCAAAATGCTACAGAAACCACATAGATAATATTCAGCAGTTAGGAAAAAAGACATTTTCTATGTTTTAAATGAAATTGTCTTCTATACAGATCCTACATGGAGTATGAGTACTATTTTCCCAGAAGTGGCCGGTGATTTCTGGCTGAGACACTCTAAAAAGGCCCACTGAAGCCTGAAAGGTAAAGAAATTTGTATTCGATTGTACATACTAATGTTTAAGAATGTTGAAAAATCATGGGAATTACTCATACCCTAAAGATGGCAATCAAATGGCAACAAGTCCAATTCTGATCATCATTTCATTTACTGGAATGATGTAGTTTACTTTATAAGCTGCTCATTAAGAACAAACCACAAACAAACTTGGAAAACTTGAAAGAAAGAAAAAACTGCTATTGGTGGATAATAAGGTAAACCTGAATGAAATCTAAAACATATTGGTCATACAGGTGTTCACTGAAGTAGAAGAGTAGTAGAGCTAACACAAGTATCAGCAAAAGGACCAAGCTTTTGTTGCACTAATCACTAGTAAGAAAATATATACCAACCAATCAATATTTTTTTAGAGTCTCTCACATCATGTGAATTTAATTTTGTATGAACAAAACTGTTGACCTTCAGGGAAAACCTGAAGGTCATCCATCCTCTTATCTCATTGAATGCTTGCCACTTAAATAATGAATGTTCATGTTTCTATGCTTGTCATTTTCTTTCCTGTACTATGCTAAGCATGTACTATAAATGCATTGCTAAAATGTTTAGTGCTACATTCGCTATTTTTCACACTATAAGGCATGTTTTTTTTTTTAAATAGTAAAAACACCATTTCAAAAATATTACCCCCACATCAATGAACTTCCCCCCCCCCCACCCACCCTTGCATCAATTGGCTTCCCCCCTGCATCATTGCCTTCTTGTCTTGCCCTGGCCTCCTCTGCTGCCTTACCACAGTGGCATCATCAGTGCACAGCACAGCAGAGAAGACTACACTAAAGTGCCACCACAAATGATCTGTGGGAATAAAAGCTCAACGGTGAGTGAGTGTATGCTTGTAAAAAAGTGTGTAAGTGTGTGAGTGTGTGTAAATCTGTGACAGTCTGCGGGTGCGCATGTGTGATAGTACGTGAGTGTCTTTGCCTTTGAGACAGTGTGTGCATGTGTGGCAGGGTGTGTGTGTATGTGTGACTGTGTGTGATAGAGTATGTGTATTTGTAACTGTGTATGTAACAGTGTGTGTGCATGTGTGTAACAGTGTGGGAGTGTGTGTGCATCTGTGACAGTATGTGAGCATGTGTGTACCAATATATGTGTGTTTGTGAGAGTGTTATTTCATGTGTGAGTGTGCATTTTTTCCCCTAAACTTTCCCTAAACTGTGTAAATTTGTGGCACTTTATTAATAAAATTTTACATACAGTATTTTCCGGACTATAAGGCGCACCGGACTATAAGGCGCACTTTCTATGAGCACCTTTTAAGCAATCTTGGTTCATATATAAGGCGCACTGGACTATAAGGCGCAGCACATTACCAGTAAATAAACCATAGCTCAGACTGCAAGTCAAATTTTATTCAACTTATATCTGGTTCATCTATAAGGCGCACCAGACTATAAGGCGCACTTTCTATTTCTGAGAAATTCTCAGCATTTTAAGTGCGCCTTATAGTCCGGAAAATACTGTACATATTTTGACAAGGCAGTTGAACTCTTGCACAAGGTGGGTAGGGAAGCTTATAAACAAAGACAAGATATCACTGAAGTTTTATTGTTATTACCATTAATTCTTTACTTTACATTTTCTTGGTTGCTATTTGAGGGAAATGATTTAATTGATATGTGTCTTATTTGGATTATTTCCCTTTTATAGTGTTTGTTTGTTTGTTTTTTAAACTGTGTTTTAAACCTTAGCTGCTGACAAAACTGATGGTCCCACATCTTGTATCACGTTTCTGGAAATTATTTTGGATTCAGTGGCTGTGGAAAGTAGACTGTCTGACCTCCGTATAGGGTGGTTGTTTCCACGGTTTTCTTTTTGTTTTTCTTACTTTAGGCGTTTCACGTCTCCACACAATGTAACATTTTTGAGAAAACTTATGGAAGATATTGCAGGGTACAGTGCTTTCTTGGATGTTTTTCAAAGTGCAATGCCTTGACCACATGATTGGCATGTTTGGGTATTAACGCTGATTTTAATGTCCCTGGAAATCGGCCCTATTGTAGTAGCAGCTAAGTTATGTTAGGAGAAGTTGATGTCAGGCAATTAATGGAATGCCAACATCATTTTTATGTGTTTTTATATTTTCTCCATTTTAAATACTGCATTTTCCATTGATTGATTGAACTGTTTGATTGAATTGATTGATTGAACAGGACTTGCCATGTATAGCAAGGGTCATCAAACTTTATACACAGGGGGCCAATTCACTGTCCCTCAGACCGACGGAGGGCCGAACTTTAAAAAAAACCTATGAAAATCCCTATGCACACTGCAAATATCTTATTTTAAAGGGCACCTAAAGTCGGAAAATAACAAACAAGTGTTAAAATACTTACCTTATACTGAGCCGATTGATTACAGTCACAGCATGAGCTATGCTGTAATTAGCCAGCTCCTGATGCTTCCCCCAACACCTCCTGCACGGCGCTCTGGCTGACACAGATGCCAGCACGCAGCTCCTTCTTCTCCTTCTCCGGCCTCATACATCATCACGCTCATTGCGGAAAGCATTCTCATTGGCCCACGCACTGAACGTGATGATGTTTAAGCCCTTAATCACCCGAAGGTGTAACAGTGCCAGTCAGCCAGCGCTGTGAAGAAGCATTGGGGGAAGCATTGGGAGCCAGCTAATTACAGAACACCTCATGCTGTGATTGTAATCAATCGGCTCAAGATAAAGTAAGTATTTTAACACTTGTTTTTGATTTTTTGACTTTTTAATTCTAATTTAAAGTAAAAAAACAAAACAGAACAAATGCAATATTTAAAATACACTTTGCTGCCTGCCCCACAACTCCCTCTCACACTGTGCTGCTTT
>WMED01000120.1:11729-44532 GCA_019650415.1 Pipa parva
CCACAAGAACCCCCTCCCACACTGTGCTGCTTTCCCCACAACTCCCATCTCACACTATGCTGCCTGCCCCCAAACCCCCTCCTTACTGCATGTCCTCTGAAGGGCGGTGCTATCCTGGTGCTCACCTCCCTCCTCCCTTCTCCCTACCTTGTACCCGGCCGGCTGGCTCAATGTGCTGTAAAGATTACAGCGCTCCTCACTTCCTCCCCCACCGCTTCCTGATGATGTGTTGTAACATCATTAGTATGCACCGGGGGGGAGGGACAGAGAAGTGCTGTAATCTTTACAGCAGACTGAGCCGGGCCGGATACTAGGTAGTTATCGGTAGGGAAAAGGAGGGGGTGAGCACCACAATTGTGCCCCCCTCCTGTAGCTGCCTCTACCCCTAGTGCCGGCCCAGCGACGGGGGCCAGGTAAATGGCCTCAGGGGGCCAGATGCAGCCCATGGGCCGTAGTTTGGGGAACACTGATGTATAGGGTATAAGAAATAATGTCACCACTGCTCTTTCCCACAATAGGGACATTTTGTCAGCTAGTACTGATAAGAAGGATTAATTGCTTTGTTTGGTAGAATGAATGTTCAAAAATTGCAGTAGTTAAATCAAAGTTAGCAATGTTGTTTTTTTCTTTTGGAAATGTGCTATTATAAAATATTCATTAGATAGCCAAGCACTGGTGGTTGTATGGTAGGGCTTCTAATATGACAGATATGGGTCCTATATTTGTCAGTATAATTTTACCAAAGGTCCTTTTACCATGTTCATGCTATGGAAATTAAACCAGTTTTCTATAATATGGAAGTGAATTTCTTTTAATAGATGAAAACACTGAACATTACGTTAAGGTAATTTTTATAGTGTGCTAAAATAAGTTTTTATTTAGAAGGTGCTGTTATTTTGTTTAAACTAACAGACCTTTAGTACCATAAAACTTTAGTAAACTTCTTAGCAATATTTACCAATGACGTCTTCAACAGTGAAATATAGAATGGGCTATCCAAAATCTCATCAGATGAAACTCTAAAGTGAAAGGAATCAGGATGTTTGATATTGATATTATAGACTGTACACATCTTCTAGTAGTGGAACATTGCTAATAATATCATGTCTTTATACACCCCTTTTGGTCTTAAATTGCTCTAAACCAATCAGGAGATTTTGGCTAAAGTCCAAATTGTTTCGTAAAGGTGTGAATTCAGAATAAAGTCAGTCGCAATAGACTGCTTCTGTTGTAGTCACGTCTTTATAATGGAAATATTGTTGCAGTCACAACTGTAAAAACTGCCACGATCGCGACTTTACAATGGAAAAATTGTCATGGTCGTGGATTTGCTTTGCTATGGGAATCTGCTGTTTGAGAATTGAACAGTCAAATTCTCACTTTATTCAATAACCCCTTTAATCTCCACAAGAAATCTGGTTTCACATATGCAATTCAGAGGTCATAGAAAAAAAAATTGATAAAAGCAAGTCAGCTGATATTTACGCAATTCATTTTGTAGCTTAATTCATACAATAACCTTACAATACATATAAATAGAAATTAGATTAAATCAGTAAACTGTAAAAATGTATGTGTATTTGTAGAGACATCATTTCATGATAAATGTTCGGTGTGTTGTGCAGTACATGATTCCAAGAAAAAATTCCATTTCATGAATATAAATATCCTCATACATGTGTTACCATGGGAATCAATTACATCACATACTGTAATGTTTTTCGCAGGAAGGAGGGGAAGTGGGTTAACGGATGAGCAGTATTAAAGCTAGTCTTTTATAGACTTTACAATCACCTTGAGTGTTTTGTTTTTTTAATTTACACTTTACTTTAATGTATTTGGGATGCATTATCAATAAATACCACTCTGATCGAAATGTATAAATATCAGTATCTTTCTGTCTGATTTTTTTTTTAATTTTAAGCATATTTATTTTTTTTATTCTGGTTTCTATTTTGTGGCACCTGCGGTAAGTTAGTTTAGTCATCATTGTAGGTGTGAGAAGCTCAAGCTCAATGACCCCCAAAAAAATATTAAAAAATGAACTCCACCACTAACAGCATTAAAACTGGA
Organism: Pipa parva; assembly: GCA_019650415.1. Lineage (NCBI taxonomy): Eukaryota > Metazoa > Chordata > Amphibia > Anura > Pipidae > Pipa > Pipa parva. The sequence continues at coordinate 13,803 of WMED01000120.1, forward strand.
GTGCATGTGTATCCCAGGTACCAACAAAAAATAGAAAAAAAAACACCAACAATTTTCAGCACCTCCAAGTGTATAAAACTACCTTTATCTACATTATGGCTTATCAGTTCAGGACATCAAAGAAATGTTTTTGGCTTAAAACTAACCATTTATCAAGCATGACCCCCAACCATGTGATACAGAACCTTATCAAAGAACATCTACACAAAATGTAAGTACCCTGAACCAAAAAGTCGTGATGGTGGTGTAGTAGACTGGGATAGAATGTCACTGATTTTGTATAAAATGGTGTATTCTAAAGTAGTTGCAGTATGTATTATATATATTTTCCATTTTTTTCTGTATAACACTGTGTGCAGCATATAGTATAGAGAAAGCAGAAACCAGTTCTGGACGAGTTAATACAGAAATCTCACCTGTCTCAGGTGAGCGTGAGTTACTAATTAAGGGGCTTTATAGAGAATTTGCCTCTTAGTAAAAGTGTTCACCCTTCCCCAGGTTTCTGGAGAGGAGGATAAACCTAGTGTGACATATTGCTATATTTTAAAGGGTACCAGGGGGTAGGAGACCTCTAGGTGTGCCCTAGGGCAAGGTTATCCTGCAGAACTATTGCTATAGCTGTGGTCCTGAGAGAATGAAGACATTCCTTGGGTAGATGGCCCTAGAGGGATGATGCAGGAAGGAGTCCTGTGGAAGAAGACTATCCCTAGCTTAGAGGTAAGCGTAGGTTTAGTTACTGTTATAGGGTGCAGTAGTGCGTGCCAGTGTAGACACTAGGAGAATGACAGCCCAAAGTCGAAACAGGAGTGAGTGAAGGGGTAGCCCCAGAGAGTGACGTGGACATCCTGCTCTCAGTCAGGGTCCTGAGGTCAGGGCTAAGGCTTTCCTATTCCCTGTGGTCCTAGGCTGTACTTCTATATTATATGGAGAGAGACAAAGACTGCTGCTGGATAAAGACTGCTGTTTCCAGTATCAGACGCTGCTAAGAGGTGACCAGAGCATTGGTACCGGTGTTGTGAGTAAAACAACTGTTTATTTTTGTTATGACTTTTTCTCAACATTACAACAATGTTACATGAATTGTTCTTAAAGGAAAACTGCTGCCTAACTGACTGCTTGGGTGTTAAAGGGGCAGTTGTTACTATACTTAGGGGTTTCACTGGCTAAAATATGCTACCTGCTCCCCAACCATTTGACTAGTTCCCCACAGTGAATATAGGTGATCACGATGTCTTGATGTAGGCTAAAGCACCTGCAAATAAAATGCAATTAATGATGCATCAATTTCATATATAGATAATAACACCAAAGTGTGACATAACATAGGCATTTGTAATGTCTACAGTAAAACAATTGTCAGATTCTGTGAAGAGAAGGAAACTTTTTTTGTTATGTATCTTGACATTAGATTAAATTTAACATTTTCTAGAAGCATGCAAATGAATCCTTTCAAAGCATTTTACATTCTACCATCTATTATTAGCTAGAACACATAGAGTCCTTGGGATTTTTTTTTATATTCAATTTCCATTGTTATCAGAACACAATGTTCCTAATGAAGCATCCACAACACACACAGCACTTTCAGAGAACACATGAATTCCCTTTGAAGGAAATGAAAGGTCTCTATCACTCTGAAAAAAAATAAACTGATAAAATGTGATTGACATTTCATGCAAAGTGCCTACAGTCTTACATATATTACACCTACACAAGCACATTTCAATCTGCTACTTTATCATCAGAATTTATTATAAATAGAATCATTTTCCATTGCCATACGAAGAAGCTTTTATAGCAGGCTATTAATTGCTCATGGAAGAAAAGCTATCAGATAAAGCAGCATGCTTGAAAGAATTCTGTATTTTATACAAGCACAAGAAAAGATTAATAGATGTGCGTAAGGGAGTGAAAGGAGATCCCAATGACGTACACCAGCTGTGTAGGCAGCGTAGGTGTACCTTACAGCTCCTGTTTGTGTAATGCGGTTAACACACCCACACAGTAAGGATTCCAGGAAAATACTTCCACCGCAATAGTTCCCCCCCCCATTTCAGGAAAAATATGGTCAGGAGTTCCAGCAACAGCACAAAAGTTTTCTATAGATAGAGAGATAGTAATGTGGTAAATCAATAAGGAAAATACAAATGATAATATAAAGTGATGGAAACTACATTCCTTTATTTTGAGCTAATAAAATGCCCAGGGCATGTTTAAGTCTTACATTTACAGTGTTCTCTTAATGAGGGGAGATACTTTATTCCTCCAGTGTTATGTTCTTTGTGATGCTACCTTCCCTGTATTGGGAGATGTAGGGGGAAGTAACTCACTCTCTGTGGCCCCTGTATCGTTAGTGGAAGTCTGGTGGTCCAGACTCTGAGAGGTTCCATTGAATTGTAATGGAAGCAGGGATCTCTACTGAAGATATTACCAGAGATTAGTGGTAGAACCTGTTTTATTGGGAACTCTAGGATGCCATCATTGACAGCCTATTCTGTAATAAACAGCTTGTGTCTTTAAATGGGTGTAAGTGGACTAGTTCCCCAGTAGCTACCTTAGTGGTTCTTTTGATAGTATACATCACCATAATAGGGAGAGATTTGAAAAAATGAACTTCCTTAAGTGAATTGAGCAACAAAAGATAGAGTCACATCACTTATTGATTTTAAAACAATGGGGCAGATTTTTAATCAACAAAAATGTTAAACAATGCACACAGTGTGCATGAGCAGGATAAAAACATACAGTACATGTAAAAAATATTTACACAAATGTTTTATTGAAAAAGTTATTTCAACTACACTCATTGCTTCTAGATGCACAGATTTAGTACATAGCCATACAACCTCCATTAACAAAGAAAGAAAGTAGAATGGATCAAATTAATTTCTATAAATTCTGTCATGGGATATCACTTCTCCAACAAGTCAGTTCACCAAATTTATTCCCTGCTAGTGTTGACCTTGCCAGTTGTAAGTACTATTATTGTACAGAATAAGAAGTGAAATAAGCATACAGAATCGCACTGATGAAATACATATTGTCAGGTTTACCCAAAGGAGGAATAGGAGATAGCAAACCGGGATCTCTCCAAAGTGAAACTTTACACTAGCTACTACCAAGGTGCGGAGTCTAAGACGCTGCTGGTCTTCACCCAGAGCTCCCGCAAGGGAGTTAGGATTTAGCTGCGGGCAACGTCCAGGTCAAGGTCCCTGGGGTAGCTGTTCACTGATGGAGAAGGTAACAGACTGGAGGGTACCAGGCAGGTAGTAAACCAAGGCAGGCTGATCTGTAATTATAACAGGCAGGCAGGTAATAAACCAAGGCAGGCTGGACTGTAATTATAACAGGCAGGCAGGTAATAAACCAAGGCAGGCTGAACTGTAATAGCTTTAATGGGCCTAGAATAAGAGTAGCACAGTAACTGGTGCATTTATATTCGGGCACCGAACAGACTGACAGGCTCCCTTATATAGAGAAAGGAACCTGTTAGCTGATCGCGCAGGAGGACCTAAAAGGAGCGTGACCATGCCGTGCACCAGAGTGCACGAGCGCGGTCATGTGAGGAGGTGCGGCGCTTTCCAGCGCCGAGAACAGAGAGACGCTGGACGGAGAGGTAAGTATTATTCCTGACAGTACCCCCCTCTCACGGGTGCCCTCCGGGAACCCCTTAGGTTTTTTTGGGAAACGAGAGTGGAAGGAACGAACTAACCTTGGAGCATGTACTTCTTTAGCATCGATCAAGGAGCGTTTCTCAGGACCGTAGCCTTTCCAGTGAATCAAATATTGAAGCTTCTTACCAGAGAAATGAGAATCTAAGATTTTATGTATTTCAAATTCTTCAGAACCATCTACAAGAATCGGACCAGGCGGAGAAACATTTGAAGAAAATCGGTTGAAAATGGCCGGTTTGAGAAGAGAGACATGAAAAGAATTGGGAATTCTAAGATTCTTAGGTAAAGATAATTTTACTGAGACTGGGTTAATCACCTGTGAAATAGTATATGGACCAATAAACTTAGGACCTAATTTGTGAGAGGGAAGTTTCAACTTAATGTTTTTTGCGGATAACCAGACTCTATCGCCAACTTTGTAATTAGGAGCTATCCGACGTCTCCGGTCCGCAAATTTTTTCTGTGAAATTATAGCCCGAGAAAGCTTTTGATGAGCTATGCGCCAAATAGACAAAAAAGAACGAAGATTGTCCTGTACCCCGGGTACCATAGGAAAAGAAGAGGAAGAAAAACAAAAGGCCCGGAGGTCACGACCATAGACACAATGAAAGGGTGACATCTGAGTTGCGGAATGTTGAGCATTGTTGTGAGCAAATTCTGCACAGGGAAGGAGATCAGACCAATTATCTTGTAAATTAGAAATAAAACAACAAAGAAATTGTTCTAAAGATTGATTTGTTCGTTCAGAGCTTCCATTAGATTGGGGATGATAAGCAGACGAAAAATGTAATTCTACTCCTAGAGATTTATTGAAAGCTCTCCAAAAGCGCGACACGAACTGTGACCCTCGATCAGAAACGATCTCCTGTGGCATTCCATGGAGACGGAAAATATTAGAAATAAAAAATTTGACTAGTTCCTGAGCCAAAGGTACCTTCTTCAGGGAAATGAAGTGAGACATTTTTTTGAAGCGATCGGTAACGACCCATATGCACGTGATTCCCCGAGAGAGACGTAAATCGACTATAAAATCCATGGCTAAATGAGTCCAGGGAGAATTAGGAACAGGAAGAGGAGTTAAAAGACCTGCAGGGAAGAATCGTGGTGACTTGGATTGTGCACAAATAGTACAGGCAGAAACGAATTCTTTCACATCAGCTTTCATAGATGCCCACCATAAGTCACGAGAGAGAAGTTCAAAGGTCTTGGCTACTCCAGGATGTCCTGCCTGTTTGGCGGAATGAACATACTGAAGGACTTGACAGCGAAGGTCTGGAGGTACAAATCATTTTCCAGGAGGGATTTCAGGAGGAGCAAGAGATTGAGCATTCTTTAAATCCTCTAAAATAGAAATAGTTAAACCTGCAAGAATCGTAGTGTCAGGAATAATAGGACCAGAATTGTTAGAGACAGATTCAGAACTAAGGCTGCGAGACAAGGCATCAGCTTTCTTGTTCTTACTACCTGGAATGTAAGTAATAATGAAGTTAATGTGTGAGAAGAACAAGGCCCATCTTGCCTGACATGGATTGAGTTCTTGAGCAGACTTCAGGTATTCAAGATTCTTGTGATCCGTGAAAATTGCAAATGGATGAATAGAGCCCTCCAAATAATGTCGCCATTCAGACAGCGCATGTTTAATGGCAAGTAATTCCCAATTGCCGATATCATAATTCCTCTCTGCAGGAGAAAACCGTTGAGAAAAATAAGCACAAGGATGAATTTTACCTGAAGATGGATCTTCCTTTGAGAGGACTGCTCCAGCACCAAGTTCAGAAGCATCTACTTCAACCCTAAAAGGCCTAGTAGGATTTGGGTGTCGAAGTACAGGAGCAGACATGAAAGCTTCTTTTAACTTGGAAAATGATGTTATAGCTTCGGGTGGCCATATTTCAGGTTTTGCTCCATTCTTGGTTAGAGCCACAATAGGAGCTACTACCGAAGAGAATCCCTTGATAAACTGCCGGTAGTAGTTAGCAAATCCAATAAAACGTTGTATTGCCTTGACAGAAATGGGACGAGGCCAATCTTAGATAGCTGATACCTTTACCGGATCCATTTCAAGTCCAGAAGCCGAGATGATATACCCCAGGAACGAAATTTTAGGAGCATGAAATTGACATTTTTCAAGTTTAGCATATAATGAATTTGTTCTTAAACGTTCTAAGACTTCTTTTACATGGAGTACATGTTCTGGATGCGATTTAGAGAAAATTAAAATGTCATCAAGATATACCACTACAGAGTGTCCCAAGAGATCACGAAAGATGTCATTCATATAATCCTGAAAAACCGCGGGGGCATTACACAAACCGAATGGCATGACTAGATATTCGTAATGACCCTCATGGGTATTAAACGCAGTTTTCCATTCATCTCCCTCTCTTATTCTGATAATGTTATAAGCTCCGCGTAGGTCTAATTTAGAAAAAATGGTTGCTTACTTTAGAAAGACAAAAAGTTCAGAAATTAATGGTAGAGGATAAGTGTTTCTACAAGTGATCTTGTTCAAACCATGGTAGTCGATACACGGCCTTAAACTACCATCTTTCTTTTCTACAAAGAAGAATCCCGCACCTGCAGGAGAAGAGGAGGGACGGACAAAACCCTTGGCAAGATTTTCCTGAATGTATTCACGCATGGCCTCAGGCTCTGGGATAGATAATGGATATACTCTTCCCTTGGGAGGAAAAGTTCCCGGAATTAAATCAATGGGACAGTCGTAACTTCTATGGGGTGGTAGAATTTCTGAAGCCTTCTTGCAAAAGACATCCTGAAAGTCATGGTAAACTTGGGGTAGAGCCACTAATGTTTTGGAAGATAAAGTGGAAATTACGGTATGAGCTACCAACTGTGGAAAACAAGTGGATTGACATTGTGGAGACCAAGAAATGACTTTATTAGCAGACCAATCAAAAACAGGGTTGTGTAGTTTCAACCAAGGTAAACTGAGGATAATAAGGGTGTCTGGCATTTTAATTAGGAGGAAGGATAATTCTTCACAATAATCATTGGTAGTTCTCAAACTGAGGGTTCTAGTAGATTTGGTAACGAGACCCCCCAACAAGGGTTTCCCATCTAAAGCCTCCACGAGAAGGGGACCAGGAAGAGATTGAGTCAGAAACTTGTAGTTTACAGCAAAAGAGATGTCCATAAAATTTCCTGCAGCCCCAGAATCAACAAAAGCTTGAGTCTGGACAGATGGGCCCTGGGAAGAAAAGAGAGTTACGGGTAACAAAAGGCGATGAGACTGAAGTGAGGGAAAATTGGCATATTGACCTAGGTAACTCCCTCCTAATGTACCTAGGCCTTGGAGTTTCCTGGCTTCTTGGGACACAATCGGACAAAATGACCCTTGCCACCACAATACATGCAAAGGCCGGAGGTTCTACGATGGGCACGTTCTTCTTCAGATAAATGAAAAACCCCAATCTGCATTGGCTCGTCCTTGTCAGGAGAAGGAGTAGTGGGAGAAGAGACAGGAAAACTACACTGGGAAATAGAAGGCTTAAAGCGTCTTCTTTCCGAAATACGTTCCCTTAACCTATTATCGATGCATATGCAGAGGGCAATGAGATTCTCCAATCTTGCAGGAAGGTTTCGTGTAGCTAATTCATCCTTTAGTTGTTCTAACAATCCTTGCCAAACCATTGCCGATAAAGATTCATTGTTCCATCTTGCCTCGGCCGCCAAAGTACGGAACTCAACAGCGAACTGAGCCACTGAACGGGAACCTTGCTTTAAACCAGATAAGCGATGAGAGGCCTTTGGAATACGACCAGAGGTGTCAAACACTGTGCGGAGAGCAGAAAAGAAGGTGTCAATGTCGGAGACTTCTGGGTCCCGATTTTCCCATAATGGAGTGGCCCACGTGGGAGCCTCGCCGTCCAACAGAGAAATAACATAAGCCACTTTAGCTCTTTCTGTTGGGAATTGGGATGGAGCAAACTCGAACTGGATCTTGCACTGGCTTATGAAACCATGACAGGCCTCAGGTCTCCCCGAGAAACGAGGAGGAGAAGCTACTCGGGAGCACTGAAAGTCCTCAGGCAAGGAAGCAGGTGGTGGAGCGACTGCAGGAGGACCAGGGGTCTGTAATCGAGCAGATATCGAATTTAAGATTTGAGCCATTCTCACCTGTTGGGATTCATAGGACTCCATGCATCGAGCCAAACTTAACAGCATTTCCTCAGGAGTAGTTCTGCTAGCCATCTCTGGACGTTCCATTCCAATATACTGTCAGGTTTACCCAAAGGAGGAATAGGAGATAGCAAACCGGGATCTCTCCAAAGTGAAACTTTATGATAGCTACTATCAAGGTGCAGAGTCTAAGACGCTGCTGGTCTTCACCCAGAGCTCCCGCAAGGGAGTTAGGATTTAGCTGCAGGCAACGTCCAGGTTGCGGTCCCTGGGGTAGATATTCACTGATGGAGAAGTTTACAGACTGGAGGGTACCAGGCAGGTAGTAAACCAAGGCAGGCTGATCTGTAATTATAACAGGCAGGCAGGTAATAAACCAAGGCAGGCTGAACTGTAATTATAACAGGCAGGCAGGTAATAAACCAAGGCAGGCTGAACTGTAATAGCTTTAATGGGCCTAGAATAAGAGTAGCACAGTAACTGGTGCATTTATAATCGGGTGCCGAACAGACTGACAGGCTCCCTTATATAAGGAAAGGAACCTGTCAGCTGATCGCGCCGGAGGACCTAAAAGGAGCGTGACCGTGCCGTGCGCGCCCGGCATCAGAGTGCACGAGCGCGGTCACGTGAGGAGGTGCGGCGCTTCCCATCACCGAGAACAGAGAGACGCTGGACGGAGAGGTAAGTACTATTCCTGACACATATACAAGGTAATTCATTGATAGGGGCAATCATTTACAGGGGTCTAGTAACCCATAGTGACCATTCAGAAGTCAGAATTTTGTGGAATAAGGAAACAAAAATAATAAAAGACAACTTCTGATTGGTTGCTATAGGTTACTAGGCCTCTGTAAAGTTTGCTTGTTGATGAATTCCCCTGATAGACTGTCTTTGTTTGTAACACTCGCTACCAAGTTCCAAACTGCCTCTGAAAGCCTGAATACCTGAGATGTGTAAGGTGCCTAAATCAAAAAAGTTTCATGAAGTTTGAAGTTTTCACAGATTTTCGCAGGTTCAGTGAAAATGTGGTGGCTAAAAAGAAAAAAAAAATGTGACCAGCAGAGAAAAAGTAAACAATGTGAGCAGTGTTGGAAAATGTAAACATAGTGACAGCAATAAACCAGTTAGAAAGCCTTGTCCAAATATTAAAGGAGCGAGGGTCCTCAGAACCCTCACCACACAACCCTACATCCAAATAGAGGGTAAAGGGTTTTAGGACTGGGATCATTTTAGTTATTACTAAGGTGGACAGGTAAATATGCCTAAGCATTTCCACAAAAAAAAACCCATTAATTATCAGGCTTTGATACATATACCCTTTAGTGGACAATTTTTTATATTTTGTCCTGTAGATTTTCAGGACTATTCTAAAATTGTAAAATTGTAAAAAGAGCAAAGAAATAATGTGCTCACACACATAGTACATTTACCTCTCAAACTTATTGTATTCCATGTAAAAAGATGTGGTTGACTTGAATCAATTGATACACAATCACTGGATGTTTGGCAGTTGTCTGATATCATATTGTCCTTCCTTTCATAACTGATATAACTGTAATGCTTGGTATGTATCTACAAAGTGTTTATATTTGTAAGTGTGATACTTCCTGCTCAAGAAAGAACATAACATAGGGTTATAAATGTTAAATACAGTAATTACGGTGTTTAAATAATTTATGTTCAGACTAAAGACCTCTAAGTAATGGAGTTAAAAGGAAAAATTTGAGAGGAAAGTAAAATGGAAACATAGTTAGAGATCTACAGTGAGAGCTTTGTAAATTAAACATGTACTTGAAAGGCCTAGAAAACAGTCACAACTGCAAAATACTAGACAGGTTGTAATGGGTGGGGTGTGTGGCTGTACACAAGAGTATAATTTTTAGACCATATGACATTATTCCTCTGCTCTAAGAGTGTGAACCCTGGCCATGGCAGCTTGCTCAAATGGCCTTTCAACTTGTTGGTAGGATCTAAAACCAAATTTTTGTAACTATTTAAAAGAGCCACTTTAACACTGGTTTATTAAATTGTCAACAAGCGGTTATGAAGTAGCTTTGTATGTTGTGCCCTCTTAATTAATTAGACTCATGTGCATGTCTGGTTGGGCCCCAAATAAGATGTCTGTCCATATATAATACTTTGTAGTAAGATGAATGCATATAAGCATTAAGCTCATAGGGTTACCTGCAATTACACAGTGTCAGTTACATTTAAGCACAGTTTTGAGTGATATTATGTTACTGCTATTGATGTCTGTAACTTTGTTGACCTTTTCTGTTCCTATTACCATGCAGTGTAAGTAATATGCAGTAATGGCCTAGATATCTTGAAGTGACAATGTCTGTGGAATATATTTGTTTCCTCTACATATGTCCACAAGTTGTGGATACACCAAGTGATTTCCAGATCCAGTTATTTTTTCTAGCTTTTTCAAAGTTGTATTTCTCGGGTGGAGGCTTCACTAAAGCCTGTGTCCTATTTTCTCTTTGTAAAACAACTGTAAATAGTTGACGATGCTGTTGCATCAACTGGGTCAACCCTGCCTTTTTCTCATTTGTTACACACAAATCAAATCCCCAGCAAAAAGTAAAGTGGGGCCTGAAGATTTGTGTGTATATTGTGATGATCATTAACAATGATATTCTGTATTGCCAAGGTATGCACATTAATACTGTTCTACTATGGTGCATCTGCAGAGTATTAATGGTCTATCCTCCCCACCAGTATCTTAAGATGTTTCCCTATGTAGTGCTTATCCCTGTAAACTATACTGCTCAGAGAAATATTTAGGTAAGGTGGGCAGCAACATTTCCCTAGTGTGAGGTGTTCCGTGTTGTATATGGGTTTCAGCAGCTATAGGGAAGGTTTTGTATTGAGGGAGTGGAAAGGAAGCAATGCCTGAAAGAAATCAAGGTGAAACCAGAGATTCCCATATTGAAGTTGAAGCACAACTCCACATCAGAAATCTAAGGAGGTGCATGTGTGGTCCTTAGTATAGAAAAGGCCCTACTGAATGAATTAGTAAATAATATTATTCATTCATGCAGTAGTATACCTTTATTAGACCTTCTTCCTAATCCCATTAGATTAGAGTAGAAAGGCAGTCCAGTAATAAGGGGTCAGGCAGGGGTTTTGATGTAATAATCATCTCTCTCAGTTAGGACAAGGCCTTACTACACATTTTGCTGGACAGAGTTTTTATGCCTGTGGATCTACAGAAGTGGGAGTGGTCACTGGCAGTACTTCAGAAAAATGAACAGGGGCTCTTGGGAGGCTGTTTTCTGGCATTAATTTGCATTTTGTCACATGAGAAAAAAAAACTCGAATACTGGGGCCTTGCCCATGGGGTAGTAGTGAAATACTGAATAAGTTCCTAATATGTAGAGTATGTTGAATTTAACTAGGGAAGCTGCATTGCAGTTTAATAAAAAGCACACGCGTAACATAATCACCAAGATTCCCTGGTGTCCAATTCTTTATGAAATGTTTATGTGTGAAAATCTGTAAGTGGTTGATCATTGCATAAAAAAAACTGGTGTGTAGCCTCTGATCCTTGCTTGGCATGCAGAAAGTGCTGTCAAACGCAGGTGCAAAGTGTAGTCAGTGTTAAATTCCATTATTTTATTTTAATACCGGTACTTACTGTAATTAAGACAAAATAGGTTCCAGCTAAAGAAACACAATGAAAATAAGAAGCCTTGCACTCATCTCCACATTTTAAAAGAGCAATTGCATTTTCTCAGGAACTTCTGGTTTTATAAGAAGTTATAAAGTTATTTTTAATAACATTTCTATAACCAGATTAAAAAAGGTTATTGACTTAAGCAAATAATATTTATCTCTTTTATTTGGTATTTAAGATTTTTAAATAACAATTTAACAGGCCAAAAAAATGTCACATCTATTGAAAAATACATTGATATACATTAGCATTTAATTAGAATGTAATATTGACAAGGAAAACAAGGATCAAGTCTATTCCCTTCTATAATAATCAGCTGTATGCCTCACTATGCTGCTTGAGACTTGATAAAGAGAGGAAGGACCACTTGAAAGCTTGTCTATCTAAACTGACTGTTAGTTCAATAAAAATGGTATCACCAAGTATTGCAATACTCATTTTTTTTACTATAAATAAATATGAATAATGAAAAAACTCAGGGGAGTTATGCTATGATATATTTATAAATAAAAGAAGAAAAAGATCTCTCTTTTGGTGCACACACAGTTTTATTGAAAACTCTATACAAACTTAATACTTGTTGAAGACACAAGATTAAAAACAATTAAAAACCTCAAGAAGAGGTAAATAATGGCTACTGAAGGTATAAAGATTGTTAGACCAGGGTATATAGTATACAATATAGAGGAAAAAGTAGAAAATGGTTTAGCAAGAAATAGTCTGCTCTAAAAATCCCCAGATGCGCCGCATGAGGAAGCCAGCGAGCAGCAGGTGAAACGCGTCCGGCGTCTTTCTTTTGGCACTGTAAGGAGTGTCTCGATGCTGGTTCGTAGGGACCTATGACTGACCTTGAATATTACGGTGAATTTTTCCACCGGGGCATAAATTTACAAGATTATTGACAGCTCACTACGGACTGTGCCTCCTTATTATCATTCGCATCTGGGACAGATTAAATACCAGCACTGACACTGACCGGTATTTACACTGTAATTGGTAATTTTTATAGCAGACTATTTCTTGCTAAACCATTTTCTACTTTTTCCTCTATATTGTATACTATATACCCTGGTCTAACAATCTTTATACCTTCAGTAGCCATTCTTTACCTCTTCTTGAGGTTTTTAATTGTTTTTAATCTTGTGTCTTCAATAAGTATTAAGTTTGTATAGAGTTTTCAATAAAACTGTGTGTGCACCAAAAGAGAGATCTTTTTCTTCTTTTGTTTATATATGTATTTATATCTCCATGGTAGCACCTGGTAATAATTAAACATAATTTAATTGGATGTGCTGGAATCCATTTATGTATGTTTATATGCTATGATATATTGCTATAGTGCACATAAGCAATTCACTGCTATCCACCCCTCATGTTTACTTCCACTCTGCTGTACAACTACATGATGTGAGGGCTGAGATCAAAATACTTCAACCTACTTCCCATTTGCTTGCCAGTGTACTGCTGTGCAAAGGTTAGAAATCTGGACACAACTACCAATTAGCAACAAAACACAGTATGTGTACTACTGGCTTAAAGCCCATTTGACAGTGCACCTTTGCTTCACTGTGTAATTCTTCCTTCCCCCTAGGTGTTAACTTGCTACTGAATATTATATGACTGCAGAAGCACTAGTGACAAGTAGACCATGAATTCTACGTTTCCACTAAACCAAATATTAAAGTTGTTAAACAGGGTTCTCAAGAATTAATATCTTTTAGATCTGGAACCAGTTAAGCAGAAATCTTCTGAAAACTGAAAAAAAAACAAATACAAATCTAGGCTGCTTTATAGAAACAGGGAGGGCCCAGATCTGCATTGTGTCCACTTTTACTGATTAATTCTATTCAGTGGTATACGCTGCAGCTTATCATTGTAGCTTTTTCTTCAGGGATTTTACAGTACTTGTAGTTTCAGTTGTCTCCTAACTTCCAAACTTCACCTAATCACTATTTACCATACTTTCTAATCTTTTCTAATTCAAAATATTTGACAATCTTAACCTGGGCTAAACCTGGTACGGACAGAATTGAAACCAGCAAGAAAGTCTCCAAACATTCCAAACTAGCATACACAAATAAAAAGTGACAAGCAAGAAAGGGCTACAAAAATACATTAGATATTTCACTGCAAGCTGTGCATAACTGGAGCACCAGGGTGTACACCTCTGCAACCACGTTTAATTTTTGTCCCTGGAGTATACAAGGATCCTTGGGGTCCCATACCCTAATCCTGCTTCCCATGGTGGGGTCATCAGGTGTGAGATGGGGTCTGTCAGTCCCCTACCCAATAACCCAGTGGGGTAGGGGGAAAGTAACTTAAAATATGCAGGGGTCCCTAACCTCTCCACCCTGTGCAGGTGGGGCTTTGGACATATCTTATGACCCCCCTCCCCTTCTACCAACCCTGATCAGTCAGTGGGGTAGGATAAAAAGTAACCTAAAAAATGTAGGGGGTCCCCAAACTTCCACCATTAGTGAGCATCATTCATTTTTTATTTATTTATCAAGTTTCAGTGAAATTTCTCTCTTACCGCAGAACTGCATCATTGTTCTCCACTTTCATTTTTATCATATTTGTTTCACCCATTGAGCTTTCACAGTCAATGAAAAAAAGTCTCCTTTGCCAGCTAAATGCTGGCATAAATCACTTCTGCTTAAACAAAATAGTTCTACATGAAAACCAAAGCACTGACTAGCACCCATGTATAGAAGCAAAGTACCTTATCTTTTGGTGGAAATGAAATAATGGAAATGTACACTTTTGTGCTGAAGTAGTACAAGTAGTTTACATTTAAATGCTTATGGGAGCTGCAATGCACTCAATTACACAAGCGTATGCTTATTGAAATATACTTAGCTTCCTAAGTGAAACATGTATTAGCAATACACAAGTTCCTATTATTTCAACTTAAGTGATCTTATGATATTTCATAATGTCAAATTGTTGTTACAATTGAACACTGTTTCATATGTAATAAACAAGGCTAAACATACATAGAATATATTTTATAGTGACCAAAAATGAAAATGTAATTATTACCAATGTATATGGACTTTAGCGAATATTCCATTTTACACAGAAGAACACATCTTTGTAAATGACTTGGCACTAGCTTAACTGTCAGACATCCTATGTGTATCTGAAACCCAACCTAATAGTTATGGCATAGCGCACCTTTAATAATTCCTTGTGTGGGAGCTGATTGACAATCATTATTAAACAGCTTTAATAATGTGCATCTATAGCTTAAGGTTCTTCAAAATCTCTGTTAAAACAGGCTTTACTTTGAGATTTGCCCCATTGCCTTACAAAAAAAGATTATTATTTTTGCATGGGGCTCAATGAGGTAGCCATTTGCTGGAAAGGAAATTATTAAATATTAAATAGAAGCTATTGTGACCTACCCCATATCAGTTATTTTCTGACATATTAGAATGTCTTTGTTTCCAATATTGTTTGAGATCAGAGATATTGTGGATCGGTTTAATGTTGTGACCAAATGCCAATTATGACCCAGAATTATTTTCCAGGGCGCATGATAAGGCAAAGAGTAGAGAAGTAGAACATCTTTCAGTTGTGTCTAATATATATTAGGATCCTGTGGGAGGCAAGAAAATGAACAATAATCATTTTACGCCTTTCACAGCATATGGGTTAATAATTGTAATTATATAGATTCAGTGTATATGTAGTTTGTTGGGGCACAGGGGAAATTATCTGTTTTTAAATTAAGTGTAAAAGTTCCTGAATATCCTCCATTTCTTGAATGAAAATGAACATCATTAATTTCCCTAATTATGGGAAGTGTTTGCATTGCTACTTCATGTCATTGATATAAATGAGATGAGTGCCCAGGGAGAGTTACTGTACAGTATATTAGGTCTGTGATACACTGTAAAGTTCAAAATCTATCTGTATCTGTATCTATCTTATATATCTGCCTGTTTGTATGTCTCTCTATTTATCTAGACCAGCGGTTCTCAACCTTGTTCAGACCGCGACCTCCAGATACTGACGTCAGGCGATGACTTCTGGGTCCAACGTCATCACATGAGGATGTTCAGAGAAACGTCATCACGAACGCATGTCACATGATGACATTCGGGTCCAACGTCACCGCACAGGAACCCTTATACAAAGGGATCTGCGCTCTCTTCTGGCTTCACAGTGTGGTTGCGACCCCTGTGAAAGCGTCGCTCTACCCCCAAAGGGGTCGTGACCCACAGGTTGAGAACCGCTGACTAATCACACATAAGTTATGGTAATGCCTGAATTATAACACAGAAAATATACAATGTTTTTAGAAAGAAATATAAAAATATATATATAATTAGACATGAATACATCAGAAAATATTTACATTGTGAAATATCTTGTTTATACTTACCCTAAATTTTGGTAAAGCTATCTTGTTTTGAAGACACCAGCCTCAACCCTGCAAATAATTTATGCAGAAGAGAGTAATACCCATTTCACACATGTGATGATTCCCCCTACATTATTCACCAAAAAACATACATAAACATAGATCTGAAACCTGGTGTTAATTTGTATAATATATATATATAACACAGATCAGTGTGTAATTATAGGGCACATTGAAAAGTCTAAGGGGGTTATTGGCTAAAGTCTGAATAGTTGCATAAAGGTGTCACTTCGCCAGCTAAAGACAGTAGCAATAGACTGCTACTGTTGTAGTCACCTCTTTATAATGAGAATATTGTCGCAGTCAAATCATGACTTTACTATGGAAATATTGTTGCAGTCACAACTTTAAAAATTTGTCAATAGTGACTTTACAATGGGAAAATTGTCATGGTCATGGATTTGCTATGGGAAAACGCTGTTTTAGAATTTGACCGTCGAATTCTCACTTTAGTCAATAACCCCCTCAGTGAAGCCTACCCTATCCCATATCACTTAATAGATGTTCAATGGTTGATCTATCAAAATGTTTAAGGTTCGTTAATTATTATTGATGATTGAAGAATGAGGATTACCAAGAAAGGAGATAGGATTCCTTACTGCGTATAAAATAAAAACAGAAAGTCCATTCTTTTTCAGCATCATTATTGGTAGATATATCTCTGTACTGTCAGTCAGATTTAAACAAAGGTGGTTACACTCACTGGAGAAGGAAAGTTCTTCAGGTTCATCATAGAAAATGATAATAATTGTGCCACCTTCAAATTTCGTGGTCTATAACTTTCTTCTCCCTCATGTCTATATAAAGCACCCTAAAAAATAATTTGGGTAATAATAAAACAATAGTAAGTTTTGTACAGGGTTGGACTGACCCACCCAGGCAGAGGGAAAAGGTTTGGTGGGCACAGGCACCAAGTCATTTCTACAGCTTAATTAATAACAATATGCCGACTTTCGCTTGTTATTCCCTGGGCAACATAAGCTCATGCTGCACTGTGAATGAACTGGCACATCACAACTCTGATGTGCTCAGACCAATCATAGTGCAGCACACTGTTATGAGGTAATGGGAAGTTCAAGCTGTAACAAGAGCGAGAGAAAGACAAGTAGAGTGGCAACTTATTGCTATTAAAGGAGCCACAGTACAGGCATCATGGAGGACAGGGACAACTTGTACTGGGAAAGGGAAGGAAGTCAAGAAAGAGGCAGGGGCTTATTAATATTAATTAATTTTGTGCAATATTGTGATTGTGCCAGGGTTTTATTTGAATGTGAGCATGCGTGTGAGTACATATATGTGTAATTGTGAATGGATGTATGTGTAAATGCATGAGTGAAAGAGCATATATGCATGTGCCAATGTTTATGTATGTGAAAGTATGTATACAAGTGATTGCATGCATGTGTACACCAGTCAAGTCGAAAGAGAATGAAAGAAGGTTACAATGGGCAAAAGATATAAAAGAGAACAGCAAAAAATATGCATTGCCTAGACAATGCTGATTGGAGGTAAGTAGACTCCTAGATGCCTGTTTGTTTGAGGTGCCCCAAGCACCCTAGTTTAACACTAGTTTTGCACAAAGTTGGCATGCACATGTTTTGCTTACAGTTAAAGGTAATGGACTATGTGTGCTGCTGTTTGAGAATTTTCTTACTTTTGTTATAGTTGTTTTACCTTCACTGGCTTTTGTAGTTTATCACATCCATTTATCAGACTCTTAACTGGTATGAATATCCTCATGCTTAAATTGTATTAAATATTGCAGATTAATTTGGCAAATTGTACAATAGTCCAATGAACAAATTCAAAGGCTTTAAGATGAAAATAATTGCTTTAATACCAGAAACTTTGAAGTAGCATCATAACACATCACAGGTATCTCCTGACTTAGACAATGGGGTAAAGCTGGAAAGATTCAATGTAATATTTATAGGTACTTAGATACTATAACAACAATGCACTCTGGGAATGAAACGGGATACGTAGATGATGAAAATCTTTATATATCTGTCTTTTATAGTGCCCAGAAACAAACACTAAATAACAAACAATAAACATATTAACAGATTCTGTATAATCCAATAGCAAACAATAAAAAATATAAGCAGAATTTACTTTATCAGATCTTATTTATTTCTGTCCTTAGGTGTTTCGGTGTTAACTGAAAAAAAAAAAATAGAGAGTGAAACCCAATTAAATGAAAGTGTAACAGACAGAGGGAAAATAACACTGAAACATATATAGAAAACAGAACCCTTGATAACCTCTGCACTGAGGGGAGAGCAGGGTGAGCTGTTATGTGTAAAACAAAAACAAACAAAGCAAAAAAAAAAAACAGTCTTTGGGGAAAAAGAAGCACCATGTCAGCAGGGACATATTGTGTAGTGCAACCTTATAATCAGCATGTGTTCTATGCAGTTGGCAGTTGCTGAGCAACAGAAGTATTGTCACAGCAATTGCCTTTGTCCTTAAAAAGAAATATTGGCTGTACATTTTTAAAATGCAGTTATTTTTAACTTTCTGCTTGGCACAGATGGTTCCAAAAGAACATCATGCTTACAGAGAAGGACTTATATTTCCTGTTTTGTTTGCGGAATACTATAAAATGTGTCTTGCGACATATTATTTTGATATCAAAATATAAAAGGTTAAAATGGGAAATGGATTTGTATGCAACTTTAACGGCAACAAAAATGTAGTTTTGTCATGTCAATGTCACTGTTAGAACCCTTTTTTGGCACTTGTACATGCCAATGTTAATACTGTGGGTTGTGCCTTTGTAGGTTGAGCACTATACTAATTTCAGGATAATAGCAGATCAGAAGGTCCTAGTAAGCATATTCAGGTGTTTACGAGACGTTGCCCAGAGAGGCTCCAAATTTTGCTGTGTAAATATTCACTCTCTGGGTTAGCCACCACACTTTCCAGGTTATTTCAATAGGACTTTGCCTTCTATTCTAGCAGAACTTAATTTACAGCATAATCATCTTGAACTTACTCTATTAAACAGACTCATTATGAGTGTGACAAGCCTCTCCCCTACAAGTCCTACACCTAAACAAGCTGTTCTCTGCACTGCTGTATTACCAGCAAAGGACCCCACAATACGATATATGTAACCATTCCAATGACACATTAACTGTTTTCTTTGCTCATTTATTCTGGTACCAGTATGTATATACTTGATAAGCAGATAATCTGATAGCACTGTTTCCTTACCAGCCAGGAAAGCAGCATAGCCATTTTAAGTATATAAGATGTGTTAGAGCTTGACATCTCAGCCTCAGACAAAACTGTAATAATTTTACATTTGTTTCAGTTGTATGCAGAATGTCTACCCATACTGTCTCTTATATCTATTTAACTTTACCTTATTTTAATTTTTAATGTTAATTAATATATTAAGTTTGATTACTGTGTTCCTTCTCTCTTTCCTCATTTTTACTTGATTTTTTTTTTCTGACCAGAGTTGAGGCCAATCCGCTGACCATCAGTGGAGAAAATTTAACAGATAGGCTGATTTTCTGTACAACAAATTCATTTAAATCCCTATGCTTGGCATTTTACCCTTGCTAAACACCTGTGATATTATTTACTTATATATTTCTTTTCACACAATCCACAAGGCCTCTTCAAGATATTTAACTCTATCCTTTACCCTACTTCCTCACTCCCAGACTTTACTGCTCACTGGGCCTTACTGAAGGCAAAATAGCCATGTATAGCTCTGAATTTGCATCTGATCAGTACTCCCATGTTTGTTTATTCAGTAAACTCTCCAATGTAGCAAAGATGCTTTTAATTCAGGCAACAACAATAGTAGCAATCTTAAGGGCACTTAAGATCATCACTTTGTATATATCATTCATTAACTGGGACAGTTCCTCTATGCTGGTAAAAAATGAGGAGACAAATCATTTCATATGTAAGCGTCTCAGAAGCTATTTTGCATTGAATGCTTTCTGCTTTAGACCACACCCACTAACTGGCGATCCCAGTCACAGACTATAATTTTTAGATTATGCAGATTATGTAAAACTGTGTGACTCATAATTTAATGCAAGTCAAAATCAAATGAAAATTAGTTTACAGTATTTGAATGCTAAGAATATGTTTTAGTGAGAATTCATCCCTATGATCCCAAAATACGTCCTTAGCTAGTAGTCAGGCACCTTTCTGTCTTCATCACCTATAGGCACCTTTATCTCATGCCTATTGGGTAATCCAGCACTTACTATAACCATAGGTATGGGTGTGGCTAGGCACATCCTAGTGAGCACACACCTTTGGTAAGGGATAAACACAATGACACTATGTGATGCGGGACATAATGAAGTCCAGCAGTAACATTATCATACTGTGCATCGTGTGTATGTCAAAAGCAAGACACCCTTTTTATAAGGGGTCTCTGCTCACCTATGACTGTAACCTTTTCAGAATGTATGTATTTTTTTCACAGTAATAATCTTCTTTACAAAAAAGTATCTTTGTCTTTTAGGCCAGAACCCAACCCCCACCCCATCCCAGGTTAATGTCAATGTTTATTGGGATTAATTTCTGAATTTACCATCTAACCAAAGGAAGTGAAATGGAAAAGCTTCTCTAGCAAACATACCCTTTACTCAAAAGTCTTCTCACAGTAAAGTTATGGACTTTTTTTGTGAGAAACCATGGGTTTAGTTTTGTTGTTTTGGTTGACTATTTTTCAAGCCTCTATTGATAAAAAGGTGGAACACTGAAGCCAGATGAGCACTTCTATCATTTTAACAGTGGCCCAGTACCCTCTCACCGGTTGTTCAAATTTTTAGGGGAGTGCAATCATTTTATTCATACCGAGGTTACTTCTTTTATGGGAACTAGATGGTGTTGTGCTACATGCCCTGAAAATCAAGAAAGATCACACCCCCCCATGGATAAGAGCCGAAATTTTTCTCTACTAGTTGAAGCTGGAGAAACTGTCTGTTTATAGATATTGCTGTTTTTGCCTATTTATAAAGCTGTTCAAAGCCAATTTTATCACCAAAAAGTGTTCACCTGATTTAGGATAGTGAAAACTCACTATTAAATGGTTGGTACTATTTAGCCAGTCAGATTAATTTCCACATCGAAAAAACGATACTGATCATAACGGAAGGGAAACTTAATAGAAAAATACTGCAAAATGTGGCACTGTTATTTTGATTGAAATACATTTTTATTGAAGTATAAATAAATGGTAACACCAAACGGACCAACAAGAGGGATACCCCGCCCTCCAAATACAGGATATCAGATGAAGGGAGGTCTGTCCTTCCTGAAACGTTGTATTCCCCTGATTTCATATTAAACATTTTCCACGGATGCAGCTACCTGTATTTTGTTCCAATACATTTTTAATGATCTTTTATAAATCAGGGACATTGAAAAGTTTAGGGAAATGAAAACAGCAAACAGGGCAAAACATATTGAAAAGGTCTTTATGAATATTCTAGATAGATTCTGTGTATATGTATATTTGTAAACCTCAGAACTTTCATCTTTATTTTTACTATTAATATTATTTTATTATATTTTTATTGTTTGGATCTAATATTAGTGCTAGTGACAACTCATATCCATTTAACTTCCTGCCTTAATATTGTTTCCCACATTTACATTGTAAAACCTACATTGCATTCTTCCATGTACAATTTATATGATCTCTGATTATGATTAACTGAAGCATGCCCTGCAGCTATAATGACGCACTAGATACATAATGCAAATTCCCCCCTTCATCGTTATAATTCAATCCCTGTGTGAAAAAAATATATATATTTTACTGTGAGAGAAGGGTTAGACTGAATGCTAATTTGCTCTTACAGTTCCTCCATCTGTATATACATTTCAGCATGTGAATAATATTTAGTCAGCAGATAAAAAATATGTTTAGTTAATATAAGTACACAAGGCTGCATGATATAAATCATTAAATAACTGCACAAATTGCTGCTAGATTCTGTTGCCCAATCCCAGCAATGGTTATTAAAATGTAGCATATTTCTAAATGATCTTTTTATTTACTCTTCACTAGTGAGTTCCATACAATAAGTAACATGACAGTTTATTTCATTATGGGGGAACTATCTTCAAATAAATTGTTCTTAGATTGTTCTTCTTTTAATAAAATAATATATTTTCTAAACATTTATAACTGAAGCGGTTTTCTTTTTATTGCAATGCTTTATTACCCTCGGTAACTTTTTTCTCTGGGACACTCTTCAATCTTGCCCCCAATATTTGTCATACAAAGATGTCTCAGTTATTTCTTAGCTGCAATGTTCCCCCATCAACTGGTTTAGCAAAAAACAAATTGCCTCCCCTGGACTATTAGGAAATGTTTTAATTAAAATGATGAACGGTTGCCCATTCTCATGTTTAGGAATGTGTATGTTACATCATTTTTTTAAAGAAACCCATTCATGAACTCTTTTTTTTACACTGCTCTTAAAATATGTTAATTTGCTCAAAGTTTAATAGCACAACTGTTAGGGGATATTTACAAAATGTGAAAAACTGTTTGATCAATATCATCATTATTGATAATTATTAAAAAATATCAATATCACTGATATCAATAATTATTAAGCCCTTTCTGACCTTTTAACTACCCTGAAAAGTGTTTGCCTGGTTAATTGTGGCAAAAAGCCATTCTTCCCTATGGCGACGGTGCAGTAAAGCCTGAAATCAGCAAAGGAAAGGGCTCCATTGACAGTAATGTAAAGTGTAGCGGTATTAATGCATCTATATTTATTGATATCAATCAGTTTTATTCAGCATTTCCTAAATTAGGAGAAAGCTAAAATGCGGTGGGAAAAAAAGTCAGTAAATGGTAATATAGATTGATTTGTGGGGAAAAGGTGAAAATGACCTCGATAAATATCTCCCTTGATTGCAAGAGATGCATTAATATACACATCCAGCATAAGATGTCAAATTCTATGCAAATTTGCCACCTCTCAAGAAAATAATGATCTTTGTTGAAAAGGCAAAGTAGTAAAAGTGGTAAATTGTCATAAATTCACTATCTACCCCAGCGGTTCTCAACCTGGGGGTCACACAACCGTCCCACGGGGGTTGAGAACCACTCCGGAAGCACCCGCAGGACCCTTCTTATAAGGGTTCTTGCGGGGTGATGTCGGCCAAAAACGTTACCACATGATGCGCATATGTGATGACATTTCGCCTGAACGTCACCATGTGGCGTGCGTACGTGATGATATTTTGTCCGAATGTCACCATGTGACACGCGTACTTGTTGACGTTCGGGTGAAACGTTACCATGTGATATACAGCCGGGGGTTGCGGTTCTCAAAATGTGCATTTTGTTAAATAACACCTACAGACTTCCTATTCTTAATCACCTCTCTTCCTTCTGTTTCTTTTTAGTCTATGAAACTAATTATACTGCCTATGGTAGATCCAAAAGTATGAGAACCCATTATGGGGGATATTTATAAAAATCGAAAAAGTTTTCTCCTGGTATGTCAACATCAATATACAGTGGTACCTTGAGATACGAGTTTAATTTGTTCTGTGACCGAGCTCATAACTCAAGACAGCTCATATCTCAAACCAATTATCCCCATTTAAAAATAACAGAAATGGAATTAATCCGTTCTGGCCCCATCGGCTCGTATCTCAAGTTTCAGCTTGTATCTCAAACAAGAAATTGGTCAGAGTCACAACTCGTATCTCAAGAAATTTGTATGCTGAGCATCTTGTATCTCGAGGTACCACTGTACCTATAATTAGGTTGAAAATATCAATATCTCTGATATCGATATTTATTAAACCCCTTCTGACCTTTTTCATCTCTGAAAAGATTGCGCCCCTTTGAGAGTGACAAAAACCCATAATTCTCTGTGGAGATGGTTTAGAACAGCCCCCATTAAAAAGATCAGCGATACTGATGGAAAAGGAGCTCCATCGAAAGTAATGTAAAGTGTAGCGATATCAACGAATCAATATTTATCGATGTCGATCTTTATTGGTATCGATACATTTTATTTGGCACTACATAAATTGAAGGAAATCGAAAATGTGGCTAAAAGAAAAAAACAGCAACAATGCGGTGAAAAGCAGGGAAACAGATCAAATTGCGGTGAATTGGTCAAAATAATTTTTCAAAATTTTCCCCTTAGTGTGGAATTTCATATCCCTTTCCTCTAAAAGGAACACTTCCATTTAGTTAGGCTTTTTTTTTTTTTTTTTTTTTTAGCGAGTAGAAAATGTATAATCTATTATTTATAAATACCTCTGTTATGGCATTCACATCCCCATCAATAACAACATTTCAACAATCATTGTTTTCTTTACAAGAATATAATGGAGGAAGGTGAGACCAAAACATATATTGCTGTCCCAGTGGTCTGGATGTGCAACCAACCATCAAATGCTAAATAATTATTGTATGGGTTCTTAGAAACCACAATCCCTTCACACAAAAAAAATCTCTTTGAGTAAGACACAACACTATTTCTTTTACTACATGCCTGGTTGCAGCCTGGCAACCAGGATAATATTGGCTGTAATGGGAAGTCAAATCAAACCTAATACAAAGTTTTTTTCCCATCCTAAATTTTCAGCCAATTGCAGCAAACTCATTATGCCTGTCAAATAAGAATGGGGTTAGCAGAGGTTGGAAGAATGTATAGTATATAGAGGATAATGTATACCTTTCTGTAATTTTACGGATATTAATGGTCAGTGGAGCTTTATAACCTAAAAATGGCAGAGCGCTTTTACAAACTTTTTCTTTTTTTACAATTATTAAATACAATGCTCCTGGAAACTAACATCAAATTGTTTTATTCCTTGAAACATTTTTTGCTGGTTGCTAAAAAATCTGTCGTATATTTGTATTGCTGAATTGTACAGCGCTGCGTAAATTTGTGGCGCTTTATAAAATAAAACTATACATATACACATACATACATACAGTGGCTCCACCCACCTCTAGTGGTCCCCAGACATGAGGTTGCCCCAAACAGCCCACAGTGGTCTCAAAACATGACTACTACCCACCAGACAGCCCAGTTTTGCTAGATAGCCCCAGTCAATCCAGACAGACCCATTCATCCCACACAACCCTATCTGCCTAATGTAAAGAAGTTGGAATTAGATTTAGTGGATCCACTGGTCCAATGGAGGATGGCAATAATCTCCATCTGGGGCGCGGAGTCTAATAAGCATCCGAGTTTTCACCAGAGGTCCCCCCAAGGGAACTTGGACTTTGCTGCCAGTCGCTCACAGTTTGCAGCCCTCAGGGGAACCCCTCCATTGCAGATGATGAACAGGCACAAGAGCTCATAGGAGACACAGCGGCTGTCTGGAGAAAACAGGAAATCCCAGCAGAGTAACAGGAGTCTGGAGAAAACAGGAATCCCAGCAGAGTAACAGGAGTCTGGAGAAAACAGGAATCCCAGCAGAGTAACAGAACTCTAGAAAAAACAGTAATCACAGGTTTCAGCTCAAGAGCAGGAAAACTGCACAGAGGTATAAGTAGGGTAGTTACTCCTTACATAGGCAGAGATAAGATGACGGCAGATTTAAAAAGCAGCATTTGCAGGCATTTCCTTGCCTGAGTATTATCTGTTTTTAGTTCCTAGTCCTTGTTAGTGTGCTAATAAAAGTTATTACCCTGTACCTGTCCCTGAGTCTGCCCCAACACCAGTACCCTGTATCCTGTACCGGTGTTCCTAAGTTTGTTCCAGTTCCTGTATCCTGTACCTGCGTTCCTAAGTTTGTTCCAGTTCCAGTATCCTGTAGCTATGTTCCAGTATTTTACTCCTGCACTTGTCTCTGTTCCAGCTACCACCTGTGGAAGGTGAGTCTGAGGGCCGCAACCTGGGAGTCTCTCACTGCAAAGCCCAGTAACCCCCTTGCGGGGGTTAAAGGTGAAGACCGGAGGCTCCTTAGACTCTGCGCCCCAGATAAACCTGTGCCAACTTCCGTAGTGGTAAGACGATCCACTATCTCACTGATGCAGACCGTGACAAATATCATATACACTCCAGTGGCTCGACACACCCCAGTGAATCTACAGACCACCAGAGCATCCTGTATAGTCAAAAGTTGCTTTGGCATAGTGTAGATTCCTACACACAACACCGGCTGCCCAGTAATAATACAAAATCTCTTTATCTTTCTATTTTGATTTTTTTTTCCTTTTTAGAAAACTATTAGTCTAATAACTACAATAGTTAGAAAACACATATTCTATGTTGGTCTCTCTTCATAACAGAAAATGATAGATAGTAAAAGGTGTGCTGAAAAAATATATACCTAATCATTATTTCACTGGTAGGTTACTTTACTTAAAAAATTCATGGTATGCTTTTAGTGTAACTGAAAGTAATACTATTATGCATGATCTTTATTTTGGGGTTTTGATGACCTTACAAGTATTGGGAATAGTTCTATTCAGGAGGCATTGCACCTTGATTTTTCAAAGAAATGTATTTAATCTCTGATAATATCAGGGTCGAGGGTTGGCACTAGCAAGCCCCAAGGTGGAAAGTCTAAGACACACCCAGTCTTCACCCAGAACCTTCGCATGGAGGTTAGGACTTGGCAGCGGTGCTATGTCCAGGTCATGGCCCCCGGGGCTTGTTGTCCACAGATGGTCAGGTACTAAACAGGACGCAGGAGAATAATCGGTAAACAGGCAGTGGTCAAGGCAGGCGGCAAGTAGGTGTAATTGTAGAACAGAGCAAAGGGTCTAGACAGGCAGAAATCAGGTAAAGTCAGGAAACAGACTATGATCATACATGGAGAGCTACAAAAAAGATATAACACACTCAGGAACATCCAAAGAGACCTATAATCCAGAGCGAGGGTTAGCGTTACTGTCAGACTGTTTGAAATAGTCACTTTGGCAGAAATGCATCAGCATAAATAGCAAACCAAAGAAGACAGAAGTGGGGATTTATGCGCCAATGGAACACGTTACCTGTGACCAGTGTAAGCAAAAGATGGCAACTGCAACAAACACCAACGCTGGACCGTGGAGGAGGCACACAGGTGAGTAGTAACCCTACCAGATAAGAAGCATGGATGCAAGCTAAGATGTTGTTCCAACCAAAAACTATAAGGTGGGTGCCTGTACAGCAGCACTGAAATCTGCAGTAAATATATGCCTTTTTTTTACCTTGGTGTGACTGCCGACTATGGGGGTTATTCAGGAAGCTCCGAAGTGAGGCGCGTAGTGTTCGCCTCACATTGGAACAAGTGACATGCGCATGCTGATGTCCGCGTTCGGAGCTTCCTGAATAACCCCCTATATCCTGATATGTATCCATGTATATTGGGTATTGTTCTGTTCAGAAGACATTTCACCTTCATTTAGCTTTCGGTGGTTCTCAAATTGATTATTCAATAAATTGTTGTTTTGACTTTGCCTTTTGATCCTTTTTTCTGGAGGTCAGCAGAAACCACTGTTTTTTGTGCTTTTTGTTAGACACTTTTGATGGGCATTATGGAAAATGTAAAAAAAACTCCTTATTAATAGATAATCAGTGTTGTCATACAGTCATCCTACCTCAGGTATGTAGTTTGTAGTAATATATGTTTTACGCAGGTATTTCCATTTTATATGGTAGTTCTTGCTAATTAAATGCACTTTTTATTTGGAATGATCTCCTGGGCAGGAAATGGTGTCCACTGAAACTGAATGTGGTATTGCTGTACTTGGGAGGAGCTGGGCACTTACAAACAATATTATTTCCTTGAAAAACAGTTTTTTCTATTACTAAAACACAACAATTTTAAAAATAGCATTTTGTCTGCACATATTTCAACCAGAAGAAAGAAGGAGAGACATTGCATGATAAAGCCCCATAAAGGATGTATATTTTTCTGAAAATAACACTGGTTTCCCTGCATCCTTTTTCATACAGTTACAGTTAGACCTGTACAGTGCAGAATGCTCTAAAACTACTCTGAAAAATCTGTTGAAAGAATGTGCTGGCTAGCCAGTATCTAAAGGGTTAAGCAAGCATTTCTTCTTTCTTAATGCATAGCAAGAAAAAAAGCAATCAAATGCATTTCAAAACCACGTGACATTGCATCTAGAGATATGTGGCTCTCTGCGGGGAATAATAATATGTTATACTTATGTGGCTCCAGCTGCAACTTAAAAAATAATGCATTAGGCTTTTACAAATTGAAGAGGTAAGCACAACTACTATACCTTTAAGTGCAATTAATTGAGCCACTCAGATTTATCTTAATCCAAGAAAAAATGGAACTACTAATCTAAGGCAGTTTCTAATTTTTTTTGTATTAGATTATGATATAAACCAATAGAAACTGAATAGTTTGTTTTGTTTTTTTTCTTAAAAGCAGTAGTTTTGTATGTGACGGGGTCAAGATGTGGGGAGGTTTGCTGTGCAAAATCTGGGGGCCTACACTACAAAAAACAAGCAACCAAGAGAAAACTAGAGACAGTTTCTGAATAGGCAGTAGTTGTTTGAAAAATTGAAATATAGTGAGTTTTATACGAGGATTACTAAATACAGTATGCTCAGGTTTTCAGTAGCCCTGTAAGAATAGTGATCAAAACCTGTGAAAGTGTCAGCTCCAAATTTTTCTGTACTAAAGGCCCTGCACACATTAAGAGGCTTATTTGTCAAAGTAAGAATTTGACTGCAAATGTGAATTCTCATCACTACATGTCGATATGCTCCAATAGTCACAAATTCTCCATTCCTTGTTCATTTAACAGAGGATTCCCATAGCAAACACATGACTGTGTCTGTAGCCATCTCTTGTGTAATGTGGTGTAGCCAGATGGACATTAGCAGCCCTGTCATCAGCCCCCTAATCTACCACTTTAATCTGGTGAAGTAAAACAAGCGAATGAAACAATACACCTTGTCAATCATTTTTGTATTGTAAAAACAGAGCTTCTACTACACTGGAGATACAGACTTATGCAAACAGGGCTCCAAATCCACCATCTATTTGTAATTATTTGTTAGGTTACATCTATTTGAATTATTAAATCAGATTTTAATTAAGACTCTTCAACCCATCACAGGTTAAGAGTGTGCAAAGATCAAGACATGCCATGCCCCATACTGAATCCTTAATCTTTGCCTCTAAATTGGGGATGTATATTGACTCCCACCTGTGGCACACATCTCCTCTGTTGCCCCTGTACATAGGAGTAGGAGGTAAAAGGAGCAATACATTAAACATTTGTTGCTTTCTAACATGCCACATAGGACGTGGAGGAAAGAGGGTACTCTGGGGTAGGACCACCTGTCAAAATTGGTGGTTCCAAGGCAGTACGAACAAGTAACATCAGAAAAATCTAAATTCCCACTATGACTTACATAGCAGTAATTACTACAGAGTATTGTTTTATGTTTGCTTTTCATCTTTGCAGCAAAGGAATAAATGTCATTCCAATCCAATTGTAATTTCTTTCTGGTGTTACTGGTCTTTTAAAGGGGAACTATAGTCAAATTACATATTTACATATGCAGTAATATACCTTAATGAGAAGTGTTTATCCACATTAGTTGTTTCATGTGACTCAGAATGATTGAGTAGGCAGCACTGATAAACTTCCACACCAGGAAATGTGTGTGTGTGTGTGTGATGTGAACTGGCCAGTTACTGCCCTACTTACTACTTAACACATGTGCACAAGTCAGCTTTCCCTCTGTAATCTCCTGCATTCCAACTTAATTTATGCAGCCAAAAGGTCAGCACACTGCTTAACCAATAGCAGTCAGGCAGCTTTTTCTTCTCATGTTGCCTGACTTGCAGAACAGAAAGAAGAGGGGGAGGAAAATGTCAGCTCTCAGGACAACTAATAAAGGAAAGCAAAATGCAAGTATTATTTCTTCCCTAAACCTTTTTTTTAACTATTTGTATCAGCAAATGGTTTAGTAAAAAGGAGTTTTATATGCATGTGTGCAGTTATATCAGCACTATAGTGTTCCTTTAATTCCTCCCAACATGCTCTGGTAAGAGAGGTTCCTATAAAACAAAAATATTTCCATTTTAGATGTATAAAACTCATGTTTCGCTCCTGAACGTGATTGCAAAGCATACACAATATTTTGAAGTTTCTTTGTTTTCTTGGAGTAGTATCCTCAATTATCAGGTAACATGGAATTTTCAATAATCTATTTTCTGTGAAGAAACCTCCTTTATTCCATATAGTGAAGTGGATGAGGTACATTCTGAAACTGTCACAGAGACACCATTATTCCCTGCACTAAAGTAAAATAACTGACATTGTACAAATAATGATGTTACCTGACTTTCCAATATGTGTATGGTTTGAAATGTGTTATGTCAAACTACCAGGAGCATATCAGGACAACAATGCTGCAATATTTTTAGCATGCATTATTCCGGTAAATAAAACCATATTGTAAATAAAAAGGCTTTAGGACATGACTTCACAGGCCTCTTTTACTGAGGATATTTAGATTTTTGTTTTATAAAAACAGTAACATAAAAGCATCAAACAACATTATATTGCACAAATATTTTCTATTTTGTTTTTGCATCTTAAAACATTGCTTCTGCTTTAGAAGGTCAAATGATTTATTTTTATACCAGTGGTATAAAAAAAAAAACTTTTTATAAAATAATGATTTGTGTAAAACAAATACATTTTCCCTGAATATAGGGCATAATTTAAATATTTAATGGCATCATATGGATATAAAAAGTCACCAGACAATTCCGTGCTCATATCATGATAATGTTTTCTACAAACCCCAAAATCAGAAAAGTTGGCACGTTGTGTAAATCGTAAATAAA
>WMED01000121.1:3549-44478 GCA_019650415.1 Pipa parva
GAATATACTGTATATCTTGAGTTTGTGTGTGTGTTAATAACAGAAGGTAAAGCAAGGGAATGCAGTTCATTCAGCACAGCTATTTACTGCTAGGGCTAAGCCGTGGGAAGTAGCAGACAAGCAGTTGAGAAAGAACTGACAGCTTGGAATTTATATGTTCTGTAATATCTGCATATCTTGGTTTGTATCACATTTGTGATGTGTACAATCATTCAATTGGGGGTACAGTTGGAAGGATTTAGAAAGGTTTTCATTGGATTAGCCATGATGAATAAACAGAATTAACAAATGAATTGTTCAGTCTGTTTGCTTTCTCTTGTCACACTGCATTGTTATAGAATCTTGAGAATATGCCTGGACTTGGGCTGCCCCATATGTGTACATAAACTACATATGCTGTCATCTCTCTGTCAGTCACCACTGGCTCTAGGTGTGTTGCAGTTTAAAATTTTGCAGTTGAAGAGGCACAATATGGCCTGTTCAGTCAGAATAGTGTCTGCAGTGCTTTCGGAGTGTATATATGATAATCCTTTATATAGAAACATTTACAAGGTAATGCCAAGCCTTTAAATTACCCAATTAGATGGGTCCAAGAATATTTTTCTTTTGTTTCTCACCTTTACTCGTAAATATTCTCTTGCTTACATTTTCCTTATTACAGTTCACTAATGCCAGTGACCAGTGCATGTGTTTTTGGTAGACTGCCATGATCATATAGTGTCTAGGGGTTATGAACATGACAGCTGTGTGCACAGCGATACTTATTTAGCCACTTATGCTGATGTCTCTTATTTTTTATGTATCTACTGTTAAACCTATACAATCATACTTGACCTTTTGTATAGCTTCCAAGGATTCTCCCTTGCCTTCTCTATAGATAATGCTTTCAGTTTAAATTCTAGGCTCTCTGATCACTTATGACCGAGTGTTCATTAGCTAAATGCACTTTCCATTTGAATTTCTCTAAAAAATGCAAATGAATAAATATCTCAATGTAAGCAGAACACTGCACCATTTTTTCTGGTTATAGTTTTGACTTTTTTTGACAGTATACTGTACCCACACACTTACATTAACAGTTGTAACCCATTGATTAATCTGCATTTAGAGTATTGCATAAGCCAGCTTGTATGAATACAATTCCACCTCATTTATATTTTGTTATGATTTCTTTTACATCTCCTCTTTTGTTGTCCTCATTAATGTCCTGTTAAATTGCCAAGTGCATTTATAATAAATTATCTTTTAAAGTACTTTGTGTGGAAGCTCAACTATGATGTGAAATCCCTGAATTCCTGTTTCCACCACTTAGGCAGATCAAAGCTATTTTTATTAACATGCGGAAATTTGTGTGAAATATATGCACTGAGCTAAAAGGTTTAATTAAATAGGGCCACAGGAAAATAGTTGTATTGATTGCTACTTTTGAAAGAAAAGTATACCCTATTTATAAATAACCATTCATTTATTTTCAGTTAAGGGAAATGAGGTCATAGCTTACTGTGCTGACATAATATTCCCTTTCTGAATAGCTGTATTAATACATACTGCAAGCAGAAAATTGACTATGGGGAATTCACGATAGTGTGAAGTGAGGTGCGTAGTCTTCTCCTCACTTCATACTGACGGATATGCGCTCGCTGATGTCCTGCACGCAGACATCAGCGAACGCATTAAAGGGATTCCAGTCTTGGCGAGGCAACTCGTTTTTGCTCTCGCCGAGACTGGAATCCCTTTAAAGCTCTTGCTGATGTCCGCGTGCAGGACATCAGCGAGCGCATATCTGTCAGTGCGAAGCGAGGAGAAGACTACGCACCTCACTTCACACTATCGTGAATTACCCCCTAAATCTGACTAAGATTAAAGCAGTGCTATGTGCGGTTGTTAATTATGTACTTTTTGGTTTTGTCAGCAATTTGAGGTAAGCCATATCTTTTCATTGCCTTCAGGTTTTAAGATTCTAAAATCAGAACAAAGGTTGACTCTGCCTTTTGGGTAAATGCCACACTTTTTAGTTAAGTATGCCCACTTTTGGGCTAACCACTTTCCCTTTAAAAAAAAAACAAAACATAAAAACACTGTTTCTGCAACTCTGGGGCATCTGGAAGAATGAAAAACAATCAGTACTTGTGTAAAAAGCATGGTTTCCCTTAGTCAGGCACTAAATATATTCCTCAGCATAAAACAAACATTATCCTTTTTTCAGTTCCCGCAAGCACACGCAACCTCAGTTATGATAGTGTGATTAAGATTGTATGAAGTGAGAAGTAAGTGTATTATTGAGGCCATGTTTGTTCTGCCATGTTTGTTATTGTTTAATAATAACTTAGACATCCATTTTTAATAAGAAGCAACCCCTGAAAAGTAGTATAGAGCTACCGTCAGTTGCAGCCTTACTCTGTGCTTTTTTCCAACTACCGTAGTTGTATTCCAACTTTTCTTTTTTTATGGAGACTTGAACTTGGCATTTTCTACACATTGTCTATAAATAATAATAATTTGAATGTGTAATGTTGCCTGCTCATCCATTTGAGAGTGTACAGAAAGATTGCTGGGAATAACATATTGAGAATTCAGGCCTCTGCTTTTTGTGGGGTTCTATAATTTTGTTTTCTCTTACGTGGCTTGTGAAGCTTGTTGTATTGATTTGTCCCATTTTATTATTGTAAAGGTAGTTTGCCCCTCCATAAAAAGTGACTGAATAATAAAGTGCCAAGTTGTACACCTATAGAGAGAAGAGCACAGTACAAACATGGGGATGCTTGCAATAATGCACATCTAAAAGAAAACACCTCCATCTTAGGAGCTAGCACTCTTTTATATGTGGAATTTTAGTCATATTACATGTATGCAATCAGATTCCATTAAATCAAGCCAGACCACCATTTTCCAGTGCTGTTTACTGGTAAATTACCAGTGACACCTTTTATGATTAAATGGGAGCTTCCAAACCCTCTTAGTAGTGTTTGTGCCGCACAAAGAGTGGTTAGGGAAATCAGTATTAAAGATCATTGCTGCTGGATTTACCATTCACATTAAAACATGGATAAAGAGGAACCAAATATAAGATACAGCACTCCAAATACACCGTATCACTTCCCTGCTACTTGAGCCCAATGTAACTTAATCTTCCACATGTTGTGTATTGCTTCCATAGGAGGATTAAGTAAAATGGCCAAAAACTGTACGGTTTGCAAACTGAGTTAATCAACATCCCCCAGCCAATACCCTTTAAATGTTGGGAGGTAATGTCACAAGCAGAATACTGGGTATGTACATATAAATCAAACACTGTTTTACAATGCTTTGCCATTTATTAGATAATCCCTGAGCATTTTTAGTTGTGTAGCGGTAATGCAAGTAGCATTATCTACTATAATGGTTAGTCTGCCACTAGACTATGGTTGTTACCTGTTGGCCTATAAATTCCAACTTGAAGCCAGAGTTGGCTAAAGTTGCTGAGAGGTGTAGACTCAATCATCTGTAAAGCTGGGTGATTTTACCAATATTCAATCCATTTCTGGCAGAGCTAAGATAATGTTGCGAGGTAGCAGCATATACAAATGATGGTGCAGAGGTGACCTGCTTGTTATAGAAAATAGATCTTGCCACATGGGACAGCTCCTGCGATTAGAAATGTCCTTGGCTGCTTACTGGCAGACAGTATGACCACAGGGTTTGATCTTGCCTGGCCCTATTTAATAATCTTTGCAAATAAAGCAGGGTGAAATCTCTGCTTTACGTCCAGGTTTAAACAAAGACCTCAGGGGAACAGGGTGAATAATCCTGTGGTTCTCGTAGCTCTGCATCTTTGACCTTGATGAGCTTGTGATTTTCATACACCCACTCATCTGTACTGGAAGCTGTTCCTTCACTCTCTAACAATTAACTGGAATCCCTCATAATGAAAGCTTCCTTATTGTTTGTATTTTTTATGCAGTACCTTGCATTTTAATGAAATGTAAAGATGTGTTATGTCTTGAGCACATTGTGAAGGAGAGGAGTGCTCACTAAAGAAATTATTTAGATGACCTTATTTAATAATAAAGTCCTTTAATTCTGTAACAGATTTTTTTTTCTGACAGAGAATCTGAGAAAAAAATATTACTGAATGATGTCTCTATCTTCATCAAATTTCTGCTCTCAATCCAATGGGTTGTACAGTTAACAACCACCCTCTGATTTCCCTATTTTTTTTTTAAATTATAAGAGTTTATATTTCTACATGCAAGAGATTCCCAGTAGCCTTACCAGGGCATGTTGTCCATATGTTTATGAACACAGTGCTCAGGACTACAGTAGGGCTGTATTTGTGGTGTATGAGGAAACATGCAGTTTAAAGAAGCAGTACCCAACCTTTGCTGAATCGGGGGCCAGATTTCTGGTGACGCGTCATCATCATGCAACCCGGTGCCAAGTGGCCCACGGACTGGCAGTGGTCTGCAGGGCTAAATGACGATTGATATTATATATCATTAGTAGAACCTAAATTAATATTAGAATTTTGAGGTGACTGGTACACTTTAAATTTAACAACTGCACAGTTTTGAGGAATCATCACAATTATAAAGTACATTATAAATTTATAGGTATTACCATTACTTATCAGAAAATATTTTTTCAAAGGAAATTGTCCCAGCAGAATCCTTTTCATAACACTCAGAAATTAAACAGTGAAAAGTAACTTAGCATTTCCCTGCATTTGTGCACTGGAATAGTAGAAAGCAGATTTTAAAAAGGTCAATAAATTGTTTTAAAGGTACATAGATCCATGAATGCTTTTGTCACCCATAACTGTCGACAATGTGCTTGTGAAGGACATGTAGTGTGGAAAGATGTCATTTAGATTGGGAGCAGAATGTTGTAAATAATATTGGGCTGGATTTAATGAACTGCCTGCTGTTTTTAATAAAGAACTACTGACACTCAACAAATGGTTATTGTTGAGCTTTGAACATTTATAAGTGAATGACATCACATCTTCAGGAGTTAAGATGACCATCTCTAAGATGCAGCAGCATGTAAACCGACTGATATATTATGTACTTGGGCATATGAATAACTTTGTCTTACTTAGCAATTTCTCAGTTTTCAGAATTTATATTTGGTCATCTCTGTTCAAGGCAAAAATTGCTTAGCAGTTATGGTCTGTTAAAGTATCATACAGCTTAAGCATTCAGTAGTTTATATACATAGATTTATATATAGGTTCATCAGACAGAAGTCAATTAAAGAGAAGAGCATTTCCATTATTGCAATGGTTGGCTTCTGCCACTTCTATAAACTGGCAGCTCTTGGAAATCTCTGGGTTCCTAGCTATTGAAGCTCACTATAAAAGACTGTTTTCAATAAGAAGCTAATTTGTGTTTGGATTGATTTAATAGATCCTGCTGGATTTCTGAGAATCCTAACAAGCAAGTCTATATTCAGGAAAATCTGCTGCTGTGTGTTTCTCTCTAATACTCAGTCACTTTTATATGATGGCTGAAGATGGTTTTCTTTCCTGAAATCAAACGAGATCGAATTCCAGGAATAAATCAGTAGGCTGTAAAGGTAAATTAACCACTACAGTGCTTGTTGCACCCATTTTTCAACATCAATCCTAATGTAAATATCAAATGTATTGATTTTATTAGTAGGGGTGAAGCCTTTCCTTGTGCTTGAGTTTCATTATTTGCAGAAGTTCTGTGGTGCATTTCCAAGGTTCACTACACCTTCATTTTCCTGAAACATCTTCTGGATATTCCAGTACGGGGGGAGAAGAAGGTAAGGGGTTGCTATTGCATGAAAGTCCATAGAAACACAGAAAAACATTTACTTTTTTTTTTTTACCAGGGACAGAGGGCTAAGTCATTTGCAGTTGGTTTGTTTGTGGTGGTTGATGGGGGTTGCACAGATAATGGGAAGAAAATGGAAAAAAATACACCTTAAAGATTAAAAAATGCTGCGAGTCGTGTGATATATAGATACAATGGTATTAGTAATTAAAAATGAATGATGTGGATGGCTTGATACAAATAAATGAATGAACAAGTGATCATTGCCTGTTTGGTTTGTCATTTTTCCCATATGCCCAACATCTGCCAGATGTATAGAATGTGTTCCAAATACCCTACCCTCTGGAGAGAATTCAAAGGAATTGCCCTGTTATCTTGTGAACTGAGTGACCCTTGCTGTAGAGGAAGTATAAGAAGGTAACTAATGCATGAGGTGACCTGTGCATTGTCAGCCCTTTTGTAGACCGCAATGAAAGCAATACTTGTGAATTACAATACCAAACCCTTCAGTATCCATTTTTGATCATTCCTATATACCTTCCCGCTGCTTGTTTTTGCTGTTTATAATAAAATGTCATTTCACTACAAGAACAGTATTAACAAATATTAATCTACTGTCCCTTGTGAGTGCCACACTTGTTATTCTTAACTGCCTGTTTTCTTTTTACTGTTTTACTGTGACAGAGGAAAAGGAGTTTGTCAGGTCATTACATTGTAAGTCCTATCACAGTAGCAGCTGATGCAGTTCTTTATTTTCCTTGTCTGCTTATTTCCTTTAGGATATCTCCTCTCCTTTGTGCCCCTTCTGCCTCCTCCCTTCCCAAAACACACACATTAAGCAATTTTTGCTATGAATGGCTGAGATTAAATAGGATTTGCTTCAAAGTTTCAGTGAATCCCAACACTGGGCAAAATTGATGTGAACTAAAGTGTCTCAATTAAGTGTGATCCTATTCCGTTCTGCCTTAGATGTTAGTAATGAAGGCACAGAAAGATAAGCCGCTTGTCTCTTTCCTCCCTCCTGCCCAATATGTCTTTTATGAAAAATAAAGAATCACAAATGCTAGATTTCCCTTGAGCTCCTGCACAAAAGCACTAGTAACTCTTTTCTAGTGTACTTGGTAATTTTGTATTATTAGCAAAGTAATACAGTTTGTTAGCCTTGAAAAACTTCTGAATCTGAACAATGGAAATATATATATATATATATATATATATATATATATATATATATATATATAATCTTCAGTTTGGTATAGGTTTAAGTTTTGATGGCTTAATATGCTGGTTATATAAAACAAATGTAGGATCTTTAAAATAATACACATTTGGATTGGGTCTTACATAATTATATGTTAATAAAACAGATAGCATATAGACACACACAGAACACCAAAGCAGGTGATTCCCCTTCCAAAATAATGTCAGCTTTTGACAACAGGGAGAAAAGATGGTATATTCAGTCAAATTAACCCAAGTGAAGATGAGAACAGACTACTTAACTAGTAATTAGGGACACTGCAACTTTTTACTGTTAACAGATTTTCTGGATGAGATTGAACTTCTTTAATCTGTTATGACTGAAGGTGACCACATGTATTCTACCCTGTTCCCAAACACTATCCTCACTAGCTGTGTAAATAGATAAGGGAGAATAAGTAAGACAACAAGCCTAGTTGTAAAATTGAATCACCGAGTGCAGAAATACTTTCCAGGCTGCTCAGGGAGAACTGAGTGTACAGTAGTTGTAACTTGTAGTCTCTTCCTTTATGCCTTGACCTCA
Organism: Pipa parva; assembly: GCA_019650415.1. Lineage (NCBI taxonomy): Eukaryota > Metazoa > Chordata > Amphibia > Anura > Pipidae > Pipa > Pipa parva. The sequence goes on from WMED01000121.1 coordinate 11,110, forward strand.
ATGAAAGTTGTACATTGTCTTAGTGTTAATGATCAAAAAGCACAATGTGTAATGATCATAATAATGGGAACTGTTGTTTACTTGTTACAGTACTTACATGCACCTTTTTAATGAGCTTGTATTGTTTGGTTGTAGTTATTTATAAAGTGAGCACATTCTCTTTAGAGCTGAACTGTAACAAGAGACAGATTGCCACAGAAAAACTAATAACCATTAAAAAAGGGTTTATAATCTAAATGCACTATTTAACTTTAAACTAAATACATTTCTATACTATTTTTATTAGAGCTTATGGTATATACTCAAACTGTGTGTTTTCTGACCATCAGCATGTTGATCTATTAGTGGTGTTTTAGTGTAACCCAGTAATTTTCATTAAAGGATGTAATTACAACTTTTACTTTACCTTTACACCAAATACTGCTTGGGATGCAGGGATTTGTAGTTCACCAGCTTTTGGTCTACTGTTTAGGCATCTCTAGCCTAATTTTATTTATTGCAGGGGTTCCTTTTTTTTCTTAGAATCTTGAACTTTCACATTTCAGTGCCCTTACGATTGTCTTCATCTTCTGCTGCCTTTCCCACAATCATCTGTAGTGCTTTGTACAGGGGTTTAGTTCTCACCATGTAGACTGTGTGGATCTCATTGTCACCAATGCTTGCTGTCTGTGTGGATTTATTCATGCTGCATCTCAATACTATGTCCGGCTGCACCGGTTGTCATGGATACGTTATGGATTAACCCAGCAAGGCTGGATCATTCTTATATTGGAAATGTATTCCCGTATATGCAGAGTAGATGAAAAAGGGGACCCTCCCTCCATTCAGTCTCCTTGAACTGCCCGCAGCCGCAGAAGCTGAGAAATTCCTTTACACTGGAAATGATCTCCCTCCCAACCTTGTATTCCACTCCTACAGAATGTCTGCAGTAGAGTTTACTAGGTCTTTCTTTAGCTGCATTGCTTTCTCCCTTTAATGTTGGTCTAAGATCTGGGGCACCCCTTGTCTCAGTGATGTTGCTGTGATTTCTTACATTTAAACAGTGCCTTTTTTTTTTTTTCTGCATTAACAAATACCTGTGGTTTGTATCTGTTTGACCACTGGAAATTGTTTTGCTCGTTGATGGGCAGGGAGGTATAATGAACTTAATTTGTACAAATCATTTTAATGACTGCGCAAACTTACCTAGGACTTTCTCCCTTTCTATGTTTTGTGCAAACACACAGATTCATTTTCAGCAAACACCCCCCCTCCTTTTCAGAATAAAGAGCTCCCCAGGAGCTGATGCGGAGGCTGGAAATGATAGAAGCTCACATCTGATGCAACTTATGAAAGCCTGTTTGCTCCTTGACATGGCTACTTACAGTCACAGTGAGTGCTGCTTTAATTGAATGTGAGTCATCGTGTAGGTGTACAAGAGCTGTTGTTGATCTTCTAGCTGTGTCTGGCATCAAAGAACCACAAAGCATAGAATGACCTCTTGGTTGTTCAAGTCTGCCACTTTCATTTAACCACAGCTTTCTCCAAACTGCAAAACATGTGCTAGTTTTTATTTTAGTTTTTAACTGGCTGGATACACTCCAAAAAACCTCAAGTGGATTTCAGGACTGTGTAAAAGTCCTATAGTAGGAAATGTATTGGCAAAGCAGCTGACAGAAAGCTACAGTAAAAGTAGCAGCAATACAAAAATGGGTGCAGGTGCATAGCAAACCTTAGACTAGTCGTTCCCAGTATCAGACATTATTAGCATTCTTTCAGCACAGTAGCACATACATATTTATTTTTAGAATATTAGTTTTGACTTCATAGCAGTGGAGCATAGCAGACGGTTTCTTGACCAGTACTCTCCTTAGGTTATCTATCACTCTCCATAGAGTCCAGAATGTTAACCAGCAGGTGCGTGAACATGCACTTAGTAAAGGAAGACTATATGTTTTAGCGAATCAAGCGTCCTAGAAATAATTTTAAGCTATTGGCCTAAAAAATAATGCAATGCAATGTGGGAAAAAACGACTTCAACATTTAACAGTTTTGCAATGTCACTTGGCACTTCAGTAATGATATTTTCTAGCTTGTACTTTGAATAGGGACTGAATGACATGAAATCTTTTTGCGTGTGAAGGAAGAGGGCTGTTTCTATTAAAACAATTAGGGGGTTATTCACTAAAGTCTGAACTGTTGCATATAGGTGCGAATTCACCAGATAAAGAAAGTCGCAATAGACTGCTATTGACGCAGTTGCGTCTTTGTAATCAGAATATTGTTGCAGTTGTGACTTTATTATTGGAAAATTTTCTCAATTTTAACTTTAAAAAATTGTTGCATCTTTACAATGAGGAAATTGTGGGGGATTTGCTATGGGAATCAGCTGTTTGAGAATTTGAATGTTGAATTCGCACCTTGTGAATAAGCCCCTTAGTTGTAATGACCTTGAGTCACCAGAGGCACCATATCTTGCTGTTCTTACAGTCTGCTTTTGTAAAGAGGTGACAGATAAACATAATGTGAAACTTGCCAATGATAAGGGTTGTAGGATGTTGAGTAGCGGGTTGACCTATGGGGTGCCGTTTGTTCAGGGGTCATTTTGTGGCATAGAGGTAATTTTGTTAGCTCAAAGTTAAGTCATTATGATTTGAATGCACAGAATATTTCTTACATTGGCAAAGTGTGCTTCATGGACACAAGTTATTTTTAGTATTCACTAACTGCAAAAAAAACATTTGACATAAAAGGAAATATTGTTGCAGTCGCAACTTTAAAAATTGTCACGATCATGACTTTACAATGGGAAAATTGTATTTTCTCCTGGTTTGCTATTGGAATTTGCTGTTTGAGAATTCGACAGTTGAATTCTCACTTTAGTCAATCTAATTTTAGTAAAGATTAGTTTGGCATGTATAATTTTGTGTGATACAGAATTTAATTTAGTCTTATTCATTATTACGTAGTGACAACAAATTTATATTTCATGACACCAACAAAGCAATTTGACTTAAAAAATCGTTGTAACATCCACTCATGATTTTTTGACCATGTAATACATTTTGTGCTATAAATAAATATTTTGTGACCACAAAAGTCTATGAAACTGCATAATGAATTTTCAAATATAACAAAATATTAAATGGAGTGACAATATTATTTTTTGTTTGCAACATTCATTTTTATGTAGCACAAAAATAGCATTTGGTTTACAAAATGACCAGTGAATAAATGACACCCCATATTGGCCTACTGGTTAAAGGACTGGTTTGGACTGACTGCTTAGAAAAAGAAAACCGGTAAGTGAGTTTGGCTCAGGTCCTGCCTACATGCTACACAGCCTACAATCTCAAAAGGAACTTTGTTTATTCATTGACTGCAAGAAGCCTGGAGTGTGTTGTTCATTTGTGCATACTATTGTATTTGCCATGCTACTGTCACTTACTGTCTTTTTACTGTCATGTTTACAGTTTAAAACTGATTTTAATTTTTGTTGGATTGTATCTTGCTGTCCAGCAGAAATGTCTGCAATGCCACTGTGTTGCATTGCAGCATTGGTTTGTTCATAGAGAAATACAGACTCTTGAATTGCTGCATATTACTTTGCTCCACCTTCCTGCACTTTGCAGGGTTAATGCAAGTCTTGGTGAATCTTGCAGCTGGTATTACAGCTTCCCTATTTCTGCAGTTGTACAAGCCTGTTTGATCTTGTCTTTTTTTTCAGCTGTTGTGTTTGCCTGTTGGCCACACTAAATTTGTGAATGGTTTCTTCAATATAGCTTTAATTTACACTAGATTTTTTTAGATTCAGAGTTTCTCAGAACTATTTCCAAAAAAATCTTGTGGGCTAGGTCTGTTTGACCTGTAGTCTGCAGATTCATTTGCTGAGGGTAATCAAACATGCATATACCTATTAGTAATGCTTTTATGTATACAAGTTATTTATTCTCATTCACAGAGGGTTTTTAAATCAAAACGTACTCAATGCATTTAAATCCTGCAAGGATTTCATCAGCACAATTGATAAAATCACTGTGTGCATTGAGCTGACATTTGGGGTGAACGTGGTCATACACAATAGAATGAGAAAATAACTTATTGTGTTATGGAGCATCTTGTAAATATGCAGTTTCTGTAAAGTTGCAAATTGCTCACATATTCACATTTCAAAAAATAATGTTCTTTGGTGAATGAGAAACTGGCGAAGTTCCATATTGTCACTAATTCATGCATTTATATTGCAATTCATATTGATAACCCCCTTGGCGTGCAAGTATGCCTTTGTATATTGCACATATTTCAACAATGTTCAATACAGTAGGTCATATGGAAGCTTAGACTACAGTATACTGTGCATCTATTAGGTGTCTATCAATGGAATCATGCATTTAAGTACAGAGTCATTTGAGATTACATAGTATCCCAACAGTTACCAATATTTGCACATTTATTTATCTCTGCTAAAGTAATGTTTTTGGGAGTATTTGTTAGTTCCTGTACGTTTGAATATATAGCTCCTCTTTTTACAGAAATTCCTCTCTCACCTGCTTCCTCTTCAGCTGATCAGATTGAAATACAGTATTATGCCACTGACTTGACCCACAGGCTTGTGAATTCTAAAACAACAATCAGAAAGAAGCAGGTGGGCTACAGTTTTGTGATGTTATACACCTGCAAACATCTGATTGGTTACTCAGAAGAGGAGGAGAAAGGAGGAGTTTCTGTAAGAAACTGGCAGGAAATTACAAAGCGTGGTTTTAGTAAATAATACACACATCAAAATGCATTAATGTAGCAGTAACAAACAGGTAGATAACTGTTGATGACTTAACTGTTTCTTTAAGACTTGATATATTTACCTGCACTTGGATATTCCTTTCCTTAGTGGTAGTACACTTGCAAATACTGTAGTTGTTGGCTGTTAAGGTTACACTTTGGCTTTGACTGGTTTTATGCAGCAGATTGGCTAATGCTTGGTAGGTGTCTTGCTGCTTTCTCAACTTTCTCAACTGCTTTCTCAACTAACTAATGAGACCATTCATTTACAGTTTTCAGTACAAAATATATTAAGATACTTTCTAGAAAATCATCCTGAATATAGATAAATTCTCATCAAGAGGCTCCCGTTACATCATCACACACAATTTTTAGTAATCCTATTTATTAGTTAGTTCTGTTCAGCATGTCTTGCATAATCCAGTTTTTATCCAATTTCATATTGTAATAATTCAATTTTGTTTTGAGCTTAAATCTTTTCCCCTTTCCTACCGAAAACTACTGCAGTGCTGTAAATGTGACTCAAGCCTACTTTACAATTAGGAATGTTTTATTTTTGCTATTGCTCGGATTCTTAGTCTGCCGAAAATCCAAGCTAGAAAGCATTAGTAGAATATTGGCTGTTTCTTGAGCACTAGAATATGTACTTTACCACAGGTTAAAGTGACACCAACTTTTCTGCATAGCTATGCTGCTAAAATACTATGCAACAATGCATGGACTAAGAAACAGACCTAGGTCATAGAAAAGATTAATTATGTGTGTGTGTGTATGTATATATAATTTAGTTTATTTTCAATGTTGAAAAGAAAAGATATGTACATACACACAAACAATTGTTTTCTGATCGTTGGACTCACAGCTGACTTATGTCCCAAGTGCACTCATCAGGAAAATGTGTTATATCATTGATGTTATATCGCTGATTGCTTAAAGAATATTTCTCTCTATTATGAATAACCGACAAATGCCCACTAATATTGATACCTGTTACAGAGCTAAGTGTGTAACTGCTCATGACTTTTCTTTACTTTTTGTTAACAGTATGCTTTGAATTGTTTGTGCAGATAAGTGTATATTGTGTTCCATCTTGGTTGTGATGTAGCCAGGTGTTACACCACTGAGACACAAAAGTGCAAAAATTGGGTGTGATAGTCCTTGGAAATCATTGCTTCCCAGCAACAGCACATCTTACATGAAAGCTTAAAATTGTAGTGCTCTTGCCTGAAAGGCTATGCAAACCATTACACATTTAATGTTTTCTAATGCCTGGCTTTAAGCTTCTCTGCTAAGATTAATTGCAATATTCAAGTCACTCTTCTTTGTCATTGACCTTGATCATCCTGGTGGAAATGTTATCATTACACATAGCATTGTCATCAACACAATATGCTGCAGTTATTCAAGCCTATCCCCATGGAGCGTTGCGCACTACATCAGGAGTACTTTTATTCTGTCATTGAAATGTATTCCTCTGTATAACATGCTGAGGATTTTTAGTGAATATGAATGTGTTTACATTATCTACAAACACACTGTCTAGTTGAATGTCAGAGAAAGTAAACTACTTAAATAGTTGACTTATCTTGTACATGGAGCTCTGTTTGCTTTGATAGTAATATCTGCATATAGAGAGGTAGAGAACGAGCTGGAGAGATTAACTGGCATGCAGGGGATTATAAGTTTTATATTGGCAATTGTCTGCACTTCTTGCAATCTGTGTTTATAGCTCAGCTTGCAGCAGTAGATGTCACTATATAATCTAGTGTTTCTATTGTATGTATAGTATCAAAAAGAACAGAGATTGCTCTCAGAGTGCAAAGCAGAATGAAATCAGTTCCTCTTCCAGTGAGGGAAGAGGTGAGACCCTATTAGTCTAGCTCAGAGGTTCCCAAACTTTTTTCCTCATGGATCCCATGCCATTCTTTTTATTTTATGTGGACCCCCCCACCCAGCCTGCCTAATTTTTAATTTTTCTAAACTTATTAACTTCAAACGTGGACACAATGCTGCTCACTGTGATAGGATTTTTTTGTAGAATAAACAATTGTAAAAAAGAAAAAGGTGTACATTTTTATTCATACCTTTATTGCAAATAATAATAATGTAGTTTAAAATGTAAGTAAATATTTTGATATTGAATGAAAGAAACAGAACCTAGTAAAATTCTTACCTAAAATGAATACACAAATAAATGATGTTAATGAGAGGGATGAATCTGATGCTCCAATAGCAATTGGTCAGTTGGCTTCAAATGAGTGAGGTATAGTCAAATCTCCACATACAGTGATTTGCAAAAAATTTCTTTTTCATGGAAGAATATTGGTAACCGCTCTAAAACCCCTTTCCATGAGGTATGAAGATGGAAAAGCTATCAAAAACTTTCTCGCCATAGCCCAAAATGCAGGATAAGAGTATCTTTCTGAAGCCAGAACTGCTGGTATCCCTTTATAAACTGTACCTTAAGTTCTTTGTTTGTGCATAATCCAATCAGTTCTTCTTTGTAATATGAAATCCAATTCTTCTATGTCACAGTATGGATTTAATAATCCATTGAGGTATTTCCATAATCAAAACATCTTCAAACCTGGTTTTAAAGTCCGTGTGAAGGGCATTTAAATGTTGAACGCAGACCAAAAGGTCATCATCCAGGACGTTTGTTAGTGACGACAAGTCCCAGAACTGGGAAAATTTGTGCCTTCCAATGTTTTGCTTCATTAGATTCATTCTGGCATGATGAGCCACAATGATGGACTTTGTCTTTATTAAATTCAGACTGTCGTCTTGTAACCGTAAGTTAATCTCATTAAGTTTAGTGAACAAATCTGTTAAATAAGCAATATCTGGTTTACATTTCATTATATTATCTTTTTAAAATGGGATCTTTAGCATCCAAAACCTCTAAAATGCTCTCAAAAATTGAAAAAAACCCTGTCAAACATAAGCCTTTTGAGAGCCAGCATTCCTCAGTGAGAATGAGTAATTGATGAAAGGCCTCCTCATTTTCTTCAAACAACTGCGCAAATAGCCTAGAATTCAACGCATTATTCCGAATCTTGTTTACTGCATTTATGATGAATTGAAAAGATTGATGCAATCTGGCACTCAGATTTTTAGCTACTAACTGTCAATAAATGATGTAATGAATTGCAAATACCCTGGGTATATTTTGTTTTATAAGGCTTATAAAACTGCGGTAGCGCCCCTACATGGCTGATATTCCATCTGTTGCTGCCAATATTATATTTGATAAAGGGATTGCTTTTTCCATTAATGATCTTTCAAAACCTTGAATATTGATTTGCCTTTAGTGTCTGTTGTCAAAGTTCTCTTAAAAAGCAGTTCTTATTGGACTTCTTGGTTCATAATGAAATGAACATATGACAGTAATAGTGCTTCATTACCAGGTAACGTTGACTCTTCCAGTTGTATAAAGAAATGGTTTATTTGCAGATAATTATTACACAAGAAACATTCAACACTATGGGCAAAATTTACTAAAGTTGAAAACTATTTTTTAGACTTTTTCACTGTGAACAGGAAAAAATGTAATTTTTGACTTTTTTTGGACATTTTTTGCCTGTTTTTCAGGTGAAAAACAGCCCAAAAAATGGCTGAAAACAAGAAAAAATAGGGTGAGAAGGTTAAGAATTATATTTTCAACCTTTTCACCTGTTTTCAAAGTGAAAAATAGCCAAAAACAGTCAAAAAATAGTTTTCGACTTAAGTAAATTTCATCCAATATCTTAATTAATCAATATGCCTTAATTCTCAAAACTCAGGGAACAAATGAACAATGTTTTTCTCTGCTACTGCTGTTCATACTCACGAATCAAACAAGTCTGTGTAAAACTTTGCTATAAGACTGGACAAGTTTTATTTATTAACTGTGTCATGCATTGCTGTTGGCATGAAAACTTGCACATAGATGTGGATGCGATTCACTATAAGTGGGCTCATGAAGTGAACCGTGTTCCATTACTATGCATGCAGTCTAAATGGACTCCGGTATGTGGACCTCCATTTACATCTTGTGGACCCCCATTTATTTTTCTCCCTGACATGGACTCCCTGTACATCTACCATATATAGACCACTTTGGGAACCTCTGGTCCTGTTAGAGACAAAAGCTCCTTCATAGCTCATGCTAGGAGTGAGAACACAGCTAAGCTAACAAGCAGAACAGTCTTGAGTCCTATCCAGGAGAGAGTGGGTTTAGTACTCCCAGGTGTATTCTTTTCTAAGGCATATCAGTCAGGGTATAAGCCTTAGGGTTAGACCTCTTCAGAAATTACTGCGAACAATTCCCTCTAGAAGAATACCTGACTGATGACTGCAATAACACATTGCTCTGCTCTGAAAGTTATACTGCCTCACACTGTGTGCAATTTATAAGTACCTGTAAAAAAGTTAATTTGGTTCACCTGCTGTTCTATAAGTGCTGATCTATTATGAATAAACAGATTCATTTCATGTTGACAAAAAATGCTGCCTCCCAGAATTATTTGCTTATTTTTGTCCCCATATGTATTAGCGAGCGCTCACGCCTGAGAAAATTAGACTGTTATTCAAAATAGCACTACACATATACGAGGTGGGGTCAGGGCTCTACAAGATGCTGATCTATCTACAGTATTTACACCTGGCTACTTCAGACAAAATCACTGTTCAATTCTCTCCGTTTACCAAGAGATCTGGTTGTGAAAGTGTTGAAAGTGAACACTAGACAGTTAAAGCCTTAACATGTGTTTTTTGCAGAGTACACTTTGCTATCTCCTTCACACCTCCTTTCACTGTATAAACATATTCCCATTGTTACTAGCTATTACAAATTCCATTTATTTCATCCTAGCTTAAACAGGAAATAAAACAAACCTTTTTATTGTTGTCGGTCCTTAGAGGAAGCTGCCTGCTGTCTGCTAGTGTTACTTAGATTGCTACAAAGAAACAGACAGCGTTGCCATTCTGGTTAGATTTTGAAATGAAATACAAAGATTTTACAGATGTTTTGATTGTATTCAAATAACTTTTGTTTTATAATAGACAATAAATGCAGCAATGGCTTGCGATCTTGGATGTGTATGGAATAGTTTTATGCATCAGAACCATTTGCACACATACCAAGAAATGCAGCAAGTTTTGTTAACACAAAAGAAAAATTGCAGAAAGCCTCTAAAAATGAAAAAAGTTGAGCCAGTATCAAACGGCACAATATTTGGGCTGTATAAGCAAGCAACATGTTTGGCACACCTAGAAATTTAACAGGACCAACATTTCTCCAGAGATAATGCAGTTTGTTACACTTTTTCAGTATAGTTTATAGTATAGTAGATCATTTTGGCTGAAATTTTATTTTGCACAAAAACAAATGAATCTTGTTCCTGCACACTGTGTAGTTGGTGTGGTACGAACAGCGAACTGATTAGTTGCTTATGTTTCCCAAATTAGCTGAACACTTGGGGGGTAATTCATAAAGCAGCAAAGTGAGCTACGATCCGTTCGCCTCACTTCGCTAATAGTATGCGCATGCTGATGTCCTGTACGTGGACATCAGCATGCGCATTAAAGGGATTCATGTCTCAGCGAGAACAAAAGAGTTGCCTCGCCGAGACGGGAATCCTTTTAATGCGCATGCTGATGTCCGCGTACAGGACATCAGCATGTGCATACTACTATTAGCGAAGTGAGCCAAACACATCGTAGCTCACTTTGCTGCTTTATGAATTACTGCCTTGGTGCTCTTTATTACAACCGCCTGAAGAGTAACACCACTATGTATATGAAGCATTGATACTGGTTGTCCTATATATTTTATGGTGCTACACAGTAGAAAGTTGCTTTATTTCTCTCATTAACTCTATGGGGCATATTTTACTAAAGTCGAATAGGTTTCTTGACTAGTAAATGCAGGAGAGCTACCCTATATTTACCAATATCGCTGTTTTCTCCTATTTACTAAATTGTTTAAAAAACATTTTATCTCCCAAAAGAATTCTCTACCCTCAGGCTGGCGAAAAACCATTATTCCCTATGGAGTTGGTTCAAAATATTTCCCCATAGAAAAGAGATATCAATATCGATCTGAAATAGAGGGAAACCTCATAGAAAAGCATTGCAAAGTTTCCCTCTGTAAATAATTTATTTTGATGGGGGAAAATTTTTATTTATCCTTTGTAAATCAGGGAAATCTAAAAGTACAGGGAAACAAAAATCAGCAGCGAAATGGGGTGAAATCAATTTATATGGTCAAATAGGTCTTACTAAATATGCCCCATTATGCTTTTAATAAGAGTATTCTGTATGGGTGCTTTTGTTGTGAGTGCAGCGATCTTAATTTGTAATGGTTGAAATCAACATTTTTAAACAAAATGTTGTGTTAAACAAAGATAATGTTTTGCCTTTTCTTCATTACATCAATAGGTCAAAGTCGTGTTGTTTATTTTTTGATAATGGGTATTGTTCAGATCCTGTGCAAAATGTTACACCATTAAGCTCCAAACTTCTTTAAAAAAAATCTTTCTGTGCATGTGCTTCAGTGACCATTTCGGTGAAATGAGGAAGGGGCGGATACTTTGTGACTGTCTACGTCACATACAGGGACAGGAAGAGAGCTGCATCTGGGAGTGTTTTATCTATCGATTCTGGGTATTGGATCATGAAATGCAAGCTTATTGTGCAGCAGTACAGCTGCTGGGCATGGTCCGTTACATCTCTTGTAATGCTATAGTTCTTTTTTAATAAGTAAACTAAAAATAGTTATTGGTAACATCTGTGAAATGTCCCATTATAGTAACTATTAAATGCTTTGTGATGATTTTTAACTTTTTTTTTCCCAAGTGCATTTTCCCATTTCTGAACTACAGAAGATAAACTAACCAAACAATCTGGTCTAAGCTATAAAGACCCATAAGGATACAGTTCCTTAGGAACAAAGCAATATACTGGAAATGTTCTCCACCTTGTTTCCCATTTTTTAATCATATATACTTGGTTTAAAAACAGAAAATAGGATTTGCCTGTGTATGTTTATATATGTTAGTGAGCTTGTAGGACTCACCCAGTGCAGGAATTAATACTACATCCAAAAGTGACTGACTGGAATAGATACATGCAGTCCTGTGCCTCAATATGTTCACAATATCAATGTTATAGGAATGGATCAGTAGTTATGTGAATTAATGATCAACACTGCTTTCAAGGAAGAAATATCACTAATTTATGTTGTGATGTGACAGTCAGCCATATCTCTTGGGTAGAATATTTTTATTTAAAGTATTAGTGTTTTTTTTCAAGAGAAGAGTAGATATACATTAATGTAGTATGTTGAATGAAAGGAAGATAATGCAGTGAGCATCTTTGGCTTTTTCTTGTGTTGTTGGTTTATTTGGGCTGACTGGGGCCCTCCTTGGCTAGCTCCTGAACTATGTTTTGTGAATGTGCCATGTGATACCAGTGGTGTGAATGAATGTGCAACCTATTCATGATGTTGAACCAGAATATTCCCTAAAATATCATGGGGGGAGGGGTATATGGCGTCCTGGAAAACGCTTATCTTTCATTCTCTCAGTCTGAATCTTCTGTGGTATATAAAAGCAATTCTGTATCTTTTTAGTCAAGGTAACTTAATTCAGTTGCTTTCTGGGGCCCTTTTTTTCTGTGTATGCTCACATAACGTGTAGCTCAGTAGTGTACAGCACTTTTTCAGTACATTTGTTAATAAAAAGTAATGTTGTTGCCTGGACTAAAGGGGAAGAGAAACTTAGTGCCCTGATCCCGGGGCAATGGGAGCAAGATTGTACCAGAGAACCAAGCCAAGCCACCTTAGTAGAGCAGGAACCAGACTGCAAAAATTAATTTTTCAAATAAATTGTAAGATTTAAAATAGGACTGCATGTTCTCAGTTTAATTTTTCAAGCTTGTAGGTTTAGTCTGACTTCACGCTAGCTGATTTTCAGCTGAGTTTTTTTTTTTTTTTTAATTAGGCTCATTATTGTCTACCTTCCAAATTACAATAGCTTGTGAGGATTATCCCACAGGAAACAATAGAGGCTATTTTTCCAGCTCAGCTGAAAATCAGCTAGTATAAACCCAGCCTTAGAATCAAGGTGTTAATGACCTGTATGTGTCCTTCAAAATGTAAAAGGTTTTGTTCTTTGCTTGTGTTATATACCTGCTCTTTTTCTACAAACAATCCAGCACAGCAGTCCTATATTTACTTGTGACTGAGAGAAAAGTAACATTTATGAATGGTGAGGTCTTTTATATTTCATAGCTTCCAGGGACCTCTTATTTTTAGGCAGAGGGGGAATCTTAAAAAAGTTCACCAGGCTGCACTGAAACATGTGACCTGCATAAACTATGGTATTTTTTTTAATGGAAGTCCCAAATCTTTGAATAAAACAGTACAGTGTTATTTGAATGTAATACTGTTTTAAAAGAAAGATACTGGGACCATAGTAGCCATTTGATGTTTTTAAGGTAATGAAGTTAATCAGATGAATTGATGAGAATATGGATTTTAGGCGTATTAATTATAGGATATAGCAGTAACAGCTAATGTAGTTTACATAAAACTCACATTTTCCTTTTTAAACTCTTATCTCTAGAATGAGTGCTGACACAGTAAATTAAGTAAGCGCTGTATGTGAATATTTGTTGACCTTTTCTTTAAAGCTGCTACTAAAGATGTATTCAAGGTGCTAATTTTATTGTGGAATTCTGATGAATGTATCTGGCAAAAGATGTGTTAATTTATGATGCGCTAAGTAGGAGGACTCCTTGCTGTCCTTCTCTAAAGTGCTATTATATCCGGCCTCTCTGAGTCTATTAAGTAATAAAACAGAGGGCCCTCCCTCCCCATATTCCAAAACCTGCTGTTCGTTGCATGACTTCTAAGTGGCAAGTCAACAAATTGTATCTCTGCTGATGCCCAGAGCTGCTTGGCTGGATGACAGTTTCATATGACTTACTCTGCAACTGACTGAAGGGAAAAGCCTTTTATTATATTTACTTCATCAACCCTGAGTCAGCCAAATTCTTGGTCTCCCTAATGTAAATTTGATGGCCTAGAGCCAGCTAGAATTGAGTGCTCGATAAGAGGTTTTTTTTCTTAGCATTTGTGCTTTCTTAAACTTAACAAAATAGAGTAAGTTATCTGCTCATATAGCTGGTATGTCTTAATGGATTTAACATAACTGCATGTTTGTTATTTCTGGAATAGACTATCAGAGCAATGTAATGGTACTGTGGACCCTATGGGTTACTTTTTTAAGGGTTTACAATGGCAAATGCTTCACTTTCATTCTGTCCTTATAAACTACATGAAAATGTAAAGCGCAAAAAGGCTGTGAATGCATAAAGAATTATTTGTAAGTGTTGTAAATATGCCAAATAGCTTAGACTTTTGTGTTAAATAAAAGAGCAAATCCATTTTTTAATATAGTATAATGATGAATCACACAGAATTCTTGGGTAAGTGAAATGGGAGACAGGAAACAGGATAGAAAAAATACAGGTGTTTATGAAGCTTGCTGTGATGCATACAATTTGTTTGTTCCATAGCTGCCAAAACTGCTGCTGCACACCAGCCCACATCTACCTCAGGCACAAGCACAGCAACCAGCCTTGTGTCTATACAGGAGTGAACTGCACTGCCCAGTCTTGCTCTATGTAAATCTCCTTTTCTGTGATTTAAATCTACTTTTCACTAATCTGATAAGCCAGTGGCCATTTTATTTCCCAGAGAAGTTTGTTTTGACTTTTCACCCTCTAAGACCATTGTGGAAAAATATCTGCATAGTGCTGTGAATGTCTACTAATGCTGGTTCACTGTGACCCCATGTAGAATTTTATGTTAATCCATATGGGAAGTGAGCTCAATAGTTGTTGTTGAACAGTCATTTCTATCTCAAGTTTGATTGCTGGGAATAACAATACCTGCTTGCTTGTCATCAGAACTTACTCTATGGTTCTAGGAGACCTATGATGGTTTCAAACAATGTGTTGGGCCAATGTTTTTAGTCTAGTATGGTGACAAAAGGAAGAAGCAACTAGTGGAAACACAGCAGAAATCAGCTGTGGTGGACACCCACGAATAGAGCAAATGTATCTGCTTTGTTTAACTTATCCAAGGTTTCTTATTACTGGACAATTTTGAGATTTATTGTGAAAGACATTAACCTAATGAATTAAATTCTAAATACTAGAAACTGGAAGCTTTGCATGTCCTACCAGCCGTCTTGATTATAGACCTACAGGGTGAAATCTACTAAAGTCAAAAACTGTTTTAGACTTTTTCTGAAAAAAAAAGCATATTTGAAAACATGTTTTTTTTACCTTTTTAGCTGAAAAATGGGTGAAAAAGTTGGAAAAAATCATTTCAAACTTTAGTAAATTTCTATTGACTCAGTAGACTCTGGGCTCCCTTTTGGAGAAGCTGATGATCTGCTGCTAGCATTTTTTACTAGCTAAATCTGGTACTGTCTGTTTCCTGCAGGCAGTAGTTAAGAGGCAGATCACTGCATGGTGTTTAAGGTCTTTTGAATGGCTATTAAAATGGTCCTAAGAAGTGCTGCATGACTCAGTCTGCTGTACGTCGTTACTTTGGTTGGATGCCCCCAGGGTTACAAAGGATGGGACTGAAGGCCTCTTTGCTGTTCGATGTCTAGCCATTAGTATATAATGATCATTGTGTTCTTTGTAGATAGAACAAAAATTCACCCATCTGAGTAATAATAATGAACATGGACCAGATGTGGCTGTTAATTTGGTGCTGAAAAGAAATGAGTTGCTCTTGACTTCCCAACATTGCTGGTTTGTTTTGTCCAGGTTTCTGTTACAACATCGTCTATGCTAGACGCATGTACTAATTTAATTATCTCCTGCATTCCCCCAAAATAGGGTATCCAAGCTCCATCTTCTGCCTGATTGGCATTGTAGTAGAAGAGCGACTTCTGCCTTCAAGTGATACTGACATGCAAATCTTATAGCAGATTTTGTAGAAAGCATAATGCAGCTTGCCTGTGCAGTATTTTTAATCATTTAAACTTTTGGTATGGCCAGTAGAACCACTTGGACACTAATAAAAAGATCAATTCTTTCCTCTATTGCAGGATTTATTGGGATGCATCCCTGAATGATCAGTATTTCCACTGCATCCCTGGTTAAACGTGTAATTTGGCAAGTTTAATTTTAAATTTTTCCAGTTGCCAGATGAATTCTTTAATTTAAATAAATATGGTGCATATAGATGGTTGTTAACCAATTGCACACTAGTTTGTAGCAACAGAATGTGGCATGTGTACTGGATAAGTTAAGCTGACCTGTTTCACCCCTTTTTTTGTATGTATGTATAATTTTATTTATAAAGCACCACAAATTTACGTAGCGCTGTATGATTTAGCAAAACAAATATGATACAGACTTTGAGTGCTTGGTTGTGGTTGACAAAAGAGGTTGGAGGTCCCTTCCCCATAGAGCTTACAGTCTAAATTTTTCAGTTGCTACTACCAGTTTGCAAGTGTCCAAATAGGGGATCTTATCACCAAACTCTATAAAGACTCTTATTTATCAAATACAGAGAATTACAGTGTCATTTGATCCCTTCAACTCTAGTAAATAATAATCTTGCAAGATAGCAATTGTTTCACAATATAGTAGCATTTAAATACTTGATACTAATGAAAATAAATTTATTTAATTAAAATAAGCACATCCTTTTAATCTTAAAGGATTAGTAACACAAAAAATGTTATCTTTGAAGCCAATTAATTTGATTGCTTTCTGTCTGTTCTTATCTTTGCTGAAAGCAGCCATGTTGCTCGACAGACCTCACCTGGGGGTTATTCACTGAAGTCTGAATTGTTGCGTATAGGTGCGAATTCGCCAGATAAAGACAGTCGTAATAGGCTGCTATTGTTGTGTCTTTACAGTATAATGAGAATATTGTTTATTATGGGAAAATTGAATCTTAACATTAAAAAATTGTCACAACTTTACAGTGGGGAAATTGTCGTGGATTTTCTATGGGAATCCACTGTTTGCGAATTTGACAGTCAAATTCGCACCTTAGTGAATAACCCCCCATTCTTATTGTTTTCTTTGGTGCTGTAGATACATATTCTGTAAGTTAGCCCTAAAAGCCCTATTTTTAAAGCTAAATATCTTGCTTTTTAGACAGAATTTAAGGGGTTATTCACTAAAGCCCGAATTGTTACATATAGGTGTGAATTCACCAGATAAAGACAGTCGCAATAGGCTGCTACTGTCGCAGTTGCGTCTTTATAATGAGAATATTGTCGCAGTTGCAACTTTATTATGGGAAAATTGTCGCAATCTTAACGTTAAAAAATTGTCACGGCTTTACAATGGGGAAATTGTAGCGGATTTACTATGGGAATCCGCTGTTTGTGAATTCGACAGTTGAATTTGCACCTTAGTGAATATCCCCCTTTAGAATTTTCAAAAGCACAAATTCAGTATACGTATATGAACTATAAATTTTCTATGTTTTGGTGTTAGTATGCTTTTAATGGAATGTTTGCAGGAATTGCACTTTCCTGATTCAGTAAAATGATATAACCTGTGTGTTTTTTTAGCTCACAGAAACCCCTGGCAAAAATGTTAAGTATTTTAGGTGATGTTCAAAGATCTTAATGTTGGAAAAAATAATAGAAATTTGTACACAGAAGATACATGTACAGTATATGGGTAAACACTGCAGTGCACTGTAACACACTAAAACAAGCAGAGGGGCCTGCTTGTAATATTTTGCCGTCCAAAGGGATTAGGAGATAGCTAAAATCTATTATGGTTTTCTGGCCTTGATGTATAGCTGAACAGGTGTGTGCAGATGGCACTGAATGGGATCTGTCTGGTATAGCATATATCACTAAATTGGTTTGTGGAAAGGAAGTGGAGTGCAAAGTTTTCGACTGAGCTGGAGCTGCAAGGCTCCTTTCATTTATTTCATGCAATGAAGACATGAATGGGTGGTATCTTTGTATCCATCTGTTACAATATGCTGTATATTTACAAAATACTGCTCAACTCTAATTGGCTACATGTCAGTTCCTTTGCATAAACGTATGTAGCAATGTTGTGTGTGTGTGTGTGTGTATGTGTGTATATATATATATATATATATATATATATATATATATATATATATATATATATATATATATATCTGAGCTGACATTTGGTTATAGGATTTTAAAATAATCCAATGCAATGAGTTAAAAAAAACTTAATACATTTACCTACAGTCATATGGAGAAAGGACCATTAACACATCAAGATATTCTGAAGGTTTCTGTCAAACTGACAGCATCACCTTTGCTGAATCTGACAAAATCTGTTATATACAGTATGTCATTAATAATTTTAATTCTGCCATTTTTGTTTGTGGGGTGTCAGATGCTGTTTTACATTGTAATCAGTATCAGTGTAACTGTGTGTATTCTCACTGCACCCTTTTTTGTTATAGTAATCTAAGCCTTTTAAAGTGTCAGATTTCTGATGGGCTGTCATGTTAATTTGTGCCTTAAGGGGT
This sequence comes from Pipa parva, assembly GCA_019650415.1. Taxonomy (NCBI): domain Eukaryota; kingdom Metazoa; phylum Chordata; class Amphibia; order Anura; family Pipidae; genus Pipa; species Pipa parva. The sequence continues at coordinate 29,420 of WMED01000121.1, forward strand.
ATTTTTTTACATGGTACAATTTACACATGCTAATATCTGGTCCTTATGGATAACAATACTGTAGAACCATTTAATCTTTCCCAACACAGTCTAAGCAGCACACCATATACAGACATTACTGTTTGTAGTGACCACCTGTTAACATCCCTTAGCTTTTGCAATGCTACATAGATGACTATTAATGGCTAATTTTTCTTATTAGTTATTTGAAATAACCTTCATATTAAGCAAATATCATTTCTCTTACTTTTGACTTTTCAGTTTCAGAAGAACTTAAGCCTTTTCTATCCTTCCACTTTTAGCTATGATGATTAATTGTCAGAGAGCGATGAGTAGCTACAGTAACTGCCTGATGTATCCTCCATTTCCTTGAGCTTAGCTACACATGCACCAGGGGGGCCTTAGGAAATATTTCTAGACAGCAGAAAAACAGTCTTGATTAATTATAAGATCTTATTGCAGCTGAATACATTTATATGGGTCAAGCTGATAAATCAGATTTTCAATTGACAATATATATGTGCAGTCATTGAGAGATACTGACTTGCTGTTTGTCCTACAAAGCCAGCCAATAAAGGCCAAATTTGGATTCTGTATGTACATCTAATTTCTCCAAAGATCTAGTTATTTAGCTGTCTTAAACTTCCTTAACTTGGCAAAGACTGTTTAAATCAAGGGAATGCCATATGATCCATAATTCCTAATTGCCTGTTGCAGATGATTGTAGAAAATGTATATTTTTTTCAGAAATGCAGTTTAAATAAGTCTATTCACTTTTCATTGTAAATGTTTCTATTGTTGTTTCCCCCAATATTTTGTTTAGATTAGTTGAAGCATACAAAATTGTCTGGCTTCCTTCTGCAGGTGAACATATGTGTGTGGGATGAGATTCAGCACAGCTCTAGCAAAGAACTGTTTATTTCAGCTCCGCCTGATGTTGAAATGGCTGTAAATGGAAACCCCATACTTCACTTCACACCTGGCAGTATCATGCTTTCATGGCACTCACACAAAAAAATCAGGATAGTCAAATATAGATCCTTGCCAGAGATGCATTACATCTCTGATCTTGGTCTACAGACCTGTGGTACAAATCATACCAATTCTGTAGCTACAGTTAACACATAACTACATAAAAAAGACAATGACATCACATAAATACACTATTTCTTAATTCCATTTCATTTTTAATCTTAATAACAATCATTATTTTCTTACAAAATAGATCCAGTTTTAGTACAATTTATAAGAATAACTGCTAGGTCTCGTTAGCAATCTGTGCTTAAAATGTAATGTCCCAGAAAAGTGAGATATTCAGGAAAAGAAGGATCAGAAAGGTAAGCATGGAAATGCCATTAGGAATTAAATAACCATACATGTGGATCTGGAAAGGAGAGAATTCCTCCAGCAATGTCACAATATCAGAGGCTTTCTCTGGGGGGGCAATGGCTTTATTGTGGATGCTAAATTTCAGGGTACTACTGCCCCATTTTTCCTGGTGCAACAAAAATAAGCAAGAAATATCAACATAAATGTAAGAACTGCAGCCGAAGTGCCCACCTTTTGTAGCATTTCACCTTTTATTTTGAAAAGTAGATATTTTCCAAAAATTACACATCTTTGTTATGTAGGAATGCCAGTTTTGTCATAAATGGTTTTTGCTAGTTTCATAAAAAAAGATAAAATAACATTTCATTTAAAAAAAATCAACATTTCAACAACAAAATCAAGCTGAATATGATAATAACAGTACCCAACATATAAAGGCTCGGTTACCAAACACCCCTAAATAAACAGAAGGAGTGTACTTTTGTTAGATAATGAAAAACAATGTGTATGTATATACCTACTCATTGGTAATCAGTCAGGCAGCAGATGATGGCAATTAAGGACAAGATTTATTCTAGTGCTTGGCTATTCCTTGTGATCAGTGATCTGCAGGAGTCCATCACCAATTCAGGTAGGACAGATACAATCTTGGCTACTGTGGGGTGAGGTGGCTAGAGGCACTTACATTTTATTGTATTGGAGGAAGCAGCAGAACTCAAAAGTACAGGAACTTGTCTTTCTAAGTTCTTTACGGAGCTTCTAACCTCATCAGATTACAGGGGCCTTCATTCACTGCTGCTTTCACCACTGATTTTCCTGGATGGTGGAGGGAACACTTGAACACTTTAGTGCCATCTGTGTAAAATCTAGATAGTTGGCAATTGAAGTTAATTCTTCAAGAACCAAAGATTTTACATTGGTGGCACCAGCTAGAAAATATGATGGGGATACTGAGATTTTTTCAGGAAGCAACAGTGACAGTCTCATGAGCACCTGGAATGAATCGCTGCACCAAAAATGCCTTTTTTTTTTAATAACTGAAATTCTGAATTGGGAAGGAACTTGTGGGGAGTGACCTACTTCTTCCTAAATAATCAACCAACTTTGTGAAGAGTAATATAATCTGGGAGGGCAGCAAAGCTGTTAACCCTTTCATGAACATATTAAAAGTGGAATCTGTAAAGCTCTGGGACAGAGGACAGGCTTAAAGGATTCTTATTGCCAACCTATTACTATGCATCAACAAGAGGGTTAGACTGTAGTCTGCTTTCCACTACAAAAAACTGCAGTACCTTTTCTTACCTTTAAATCTTCCTCTGCAACCTAGCCTTGAGCCTGATAGCATGATGTTACAAATGCACTTGTATATGCTTTTAATACAATAAAAAAAGAAGCCTCCGTTTTGACAAATCCCTGGATGGTCCTGCACTGCCTTTTCAGGTGTTTAAAGTCAGTTTCTCAGTTTTCATCTTGATTTCCCTTTTGGTTTACTTTGATCACATTTGGCCTCTCAGTGAAAATCTGAGTAAATAGTCAATTACCATACCTATAGAATGAGTGCTAAGATTGATACCATATTCAGCTGTGTTGTGTTTTTTTTTTAAACAACACAAATGAAAGACTTTTTTCAATTGATTTAGAAAATAGAAAGCCTTGATGATCACATCTGTACTGTAGTGGGAACACATTTATATTTCATTGCTTAAGTTCAGGTATGGCTGGCTTGTGGCTCTCCATTTACTGTCAAACTAGAACTCCCACCAGAGTACAAGATGCTGAGTGATGCAGTTCATCAGCAGGCTGAGTGCTACATGTTTGTTATCCTAGCTTTTGTAAGAGCTTATCTATTTCCTTGAAGTGGACACCTCAGCAACAGCTTGTCTGTGCTGCTGAAAGCCCTGGGGCAGATGAGCCATTCTGTGTTATTATTCAGTGCTGCTTGTGTGTTCAGCTTTGGGGTTTCTTGTAACAACTATAAAACTGATAACCTCATTCTACAGTATCCTCTGACATCTCCTTATGTGTATATGTGTATTGAATTGTGTTTGCAGTGGTTTACTTTCATACAGCATTGTGGTATAGTGATGAGAAGAGAACATACAATCCATACATGTGCTGATAAAGCCCCAGTAGTATTCACACCCCCTCTTTGACCTTTAAATTATCCTTCATATTATTTCAAGGCTAAATCTTAAATCGATGATTTTCATTTCAGGAACTCTTCGTAAAAATAATAGAAATTGTTTAATAATGTACTAATGGAATATAGGTCTCTTGCACTGCTCTTTACAATTACAAATATATACAGCAAAGTGGCTTTTATAAAAAAAAAATAAATTAAAAAAAAGAGTTTGAGAATCAAACTGGTTTTACAACTGCTGTAGTCTCCTTGTCTTGTAACGATATTGTTTCAGTGATGCATTTTTGTAAACTAAGGGAAAGAGGTAGAGGGTTCTGGGAATGTTTTCATATGTAAATAATTCTAGAGAAATGGTAACCAACTTGTAGCATGCCTGCTTTTGTTAACATGCAGTTTGAAAGCATCTGCTAGAAATCCCTACTATGGTCATATAATCTTTACGTCTGTTGAGGTTTGTGAGAGAACCTGAACAAAAAAAAATCTATTGTTAATCTCTTTAAGAATTGTCTTGATTTTGTTTGCCCTTTATTTATTTATTCATTCATTGGTTTTGCTTTATAACCATGGTAAGTATCTGCAAAATTCTGTGAGCCTATTTTCATGTATTCACTGGTGTACTCTATTCCACAGGAATTGAATGCCCCAGAGGTGCCAGGACTAACCCTAGTGGAGTTCAAGAAGGTGAGCCCTTCAGTGAAGAAGCAACACTGTTTACCAAGGAGCTGGTACTTCAGAGAGAGGTAGGAGACAGACCTTAACATATATCCACCCATTTATTGTCTTCTTGACAAGTTGACTTCCCAAGAACATCTTGTTTTTTTAACATTAAGGGGGAAATGCAACAAAGGATAAAGCCAATAAATTTAACAAATATTTTTTTCTTTACCTTTGCAGTTTTTTAGACTTACAGCGATCATGCATTGCTTAGTGGGTTTCTCCATTAGTTAGGGGCCTGACCACAGTTACCCAATTTATGCATGAGATCACCACCTATGCTTCCAGTGCTGGAGAAAAAGGAATTATTGATTTGTTTTGAGAAGATTGTCTTTACCAATGCAGACTTTTTTTGCCTTAAATTATTGAGTCTCCTCTATTTATAACTTTTCCTTTTTCTACTACAGATTATTTATTCTCTTTGCCAGCCTCCAAATTCTTTCCTTGTTCTCTCCTTAATTCCCCACTTTTCACCTTTTAACTTTATATACTGTGTCCGTTTATTAAAGCTGCACACAGATTCAGCCTGCCTCTTTTTGTTTTTTTAGACTATGCTGACAGGACGATAGCTTGCCAAAACAATTAACCATTATTAGCCATGTCTGAAAGGCAGTGCCATGTCTGAAAGGCAGTATGTAGATGATTGCATTGGCATGTGCATGTTGAGTGATAAACCCTAAGCTGGATTCTGATCATCAGACTGCTAAACCTTTGTATGTGTAGTTCATTTGATTGATCTCCTGAGGTTGGAGCTGTTGCAGAATTGTATTGTGTTCAACGGAAGCAAATTAGTCAAAAGCTAATTTTGTATACTTTTTATGTCTTAGAATTTTAAATGTTAATATCATTCCATTACGTCTAATCTGCAGTCTTCAGCAAAAGTGTTTAATTCGAAACACTGGTAAGCAGTTCTCATCTTTCATTTGCTTTGTAACTGTAGCTCATCTCTGGGACAATAACTCTAATCGGGCATCCTTGCACTGACACCTACCACTATGCCAGAATGCTTGATCTCTTTATTTAGTACATATCTATCTGAGTAGCCTTCTATATCCTGTGCTGTAGTTTAACTATTACTGCTTCCATTATTTATTTCTGAACATGGATGTATGTATTTTAAAAAGCTAGAGGAGACGTAACTGCAATAGCAACGCCAAATGTGAACTTGTGATTCTGTAGTAAATATTCTAAAAATGTATGGTCCTAGTCAGATCTTTTTAAGAACCAAGCTAGCAATTCTCTTCTTGGAATAGGTTCCAGCTTTATATACTGTTTGACTCTACAAGTAGTAAATGATATATCTTTATACTGTCATCAGTGAATAAAAACATAATCTTCCTATGCCCATCCTGGACGACAAAGGTTAGTAAAGTTAGTGACTAGATCTTAGGCTGTGCAGGCTTTGTTTGATATTAAGAAACCAAGTGAACATTTCTTCTGTAACCCTGTGTAGGTACCTCCTTCATACCAGGAGAGCCACTAATGCCTACTGTGCTAAGTTTACAGTCTGAGACAGCTCACTCATGGGCCCTGCATGGTGAACACTGATCTGCAAGATCTTGGCTCTAGATTACATAATCAAACATAATTATCTTATCTGCAAATAGCAGTCTTGATGCCTGAGTTGCTAGGCTCAAATTCCATAGGTAGGAACTCCATACCATGATAATGGCATCCCTGGTAATTCCTACTGCACAACAATTTTTACAGTGTGGTTTGTGCTGATTTTAATTTGTATAATTTCTAGTCCATTCTGTTAGTCAGTGCAGGCCTCAGTTGGGCAGCTTTATAGAAACCAGCTAAAATGACTACTGTCCCTTTTCTTCATTGATTTAAATATGCAGCTTTCGGCTAATCCCCAAATGCTAGTACTTCTAAATTAGGAAAAAATATGACATGTCCAAACAAGTTCTAGAATTTGTATTTGTTTAGTTTCATTGAATATTTAAAGTATGTGGCACCTCTGCCAACTTGCTATGTGTAGGAAGGAATTGTACCGATTTAAGTTAAAATTCTGTACACCCTTTTACATTTCCCAGGATTTTGCCAGACAGAAATGCATGTGTAGAGCCTGCATTGCGCTATGTGGCTCAGCGCCCTGCTGTTCATAACATACTCTAACCATATTTATTAGCAAAAGCCTTCTGGCTGTGCACAGCTTCAAAACCAAACGAGGTATTAATGAGCATGCACTTACTGTAAATGAAATGGCTGCATGAAGCACACATTTAACTAAAGCAAATCCACACATCTCTGTTAGTCTGAATCACTCTGGGCTTTAAATGTTGCCATAAGCATTTGGATCTCCCTTCAAGGATGTTAAATTGCATATACTATGTGACAAAACATTCAAATAATGTGCCAGTGTTTTCTTTAAGAGGCAAGCTTCACAACATTCAGACTGAAATGAATTCCTTTCACCAAATAAATGTATTTTAATAAACAAACAGGATGACCCAGCAGTTGTTTGTTTCAGAATTGTAATGCAGCTATTGATCATAGTCTTCTACAATGATGCCATGAATTCTAGCTTTCCATGTGCATTTCAGCAGAAAATAAAATGAATATTTTATTATTACATTCTCTGTGGCTATTTGGAGGGAGTTTTCCATGATTTTTAAATCCATCAATCAATTTCAACAGATAACTACCTTGATGCCCTTACCCACCAGTCTCAGAAGATCAATTTATTTTATGATTTAGTGGCCAGTCTAGTCTTCTTTTACATCCAGCCCACATGTTAACACAGTATATGTTAAATGCAGCAAAAATCCACACTGCATCTTAATAGATAGACCCCATAAAAAGACCCCAGCTAAGGTGAATAAAATCTTTAAACCCATTTTGCTTATTTGGTGAAGGATGATCTAACTATAAGATATGGTGCAATACTATATATATATATATATTTATTTTTTTTTTTTTTTTGGTGGTTAAAACTCAGGGCGTAGTGTTGGATTCATTATGCATTTTATTATTTTTCTACTTTTTTCCTTCTGCTTTGTCTTTTTACTAATTCTGAAATAACTGTCAGTAACATTTTACTTGTCTGTGAACTCAATCATCCAAGAATAAAAACCTTTTATAAAAATAAAGTAAAAAAAAAAAACAGGTTGCCATTACAAAAACAAATGGATTCAGATAGCTTTGGGAAATGTGTTCTAAGATGATAGTTTAAATCAGGAGACAGTAAAGTTTGCAGAGAGGGAGCCATTTTGCTCCCTCCTCCACCAATGAAATTTTTTTCTGAGCCGCAAAGGGGGAGGTGTGCACTCTCCCAATCACATGACCTGCCGACAACCAATCAGAAGAGGCATCGGAGGTCATGGGGGGAGGGTGTGTCACGGGCAAAGAGAAGACCCTCTATACCACCGTAGGGGTTTAACTACGTGTTAGTAGTTTAACATCCAACTGTTACTTTTCCATCTGATCGATCATGTCGAATGAATACGTCTTGCCATACAAATTTACTTATATCCAGTGGTTTGGAATTTGTAGCCATATTTTTACAAAATTCCCATCTCATCTCTCCTACTACTTTTTCAGCTGACCAGTGTGGAAACTCAAGTGAGGGACTTGAACCTCAGGATTGAGCATTTTGAAAAAGCTCAGAAAGAATAGGTGGGCAGCAGCCGTGTGAGGTTGCACACCCAAGATTGTGATTGGTTAATCGGATTTCTCAATTTTCTCAGTCAATTCCCTAAATAAAGTTTCCAAACTGAGTGGCTGAAATGGAGTAAGGTGAGAGAGAAGGTGCTCCTGTAAAGAAACAGGCTGTACACTGAGGACTGAAATGAGTAAATATATACAGAAACACAAAACGATCAATGACAAATGGACAGGTAAGTATATGTTGGTGCCTATACTCTAGAGCCTCAGTGTTTGTCATGTTTCATCCTGTCCCTTGGAGATCTCATACAGTTACTGGGCTCTAAATGTCAATGATCACGTATCTGTGAATTATACCCTTATAATGTTATGGTAGTAAATTTCTTTACTGCAGTTTGTACATATGTGGTTAAATTCCTGCTGCAATGTGAAATAGCCACATACAGGCACACAATCTGTGCTGGCTATTAACATAGGTTCCTATGGGAAGATTTTTAGGGGTAAAATGGCAGAGAATATTCTATAATTTTGTGCAGTAAAGTCTCAAATATGTGAAAGTAAAATTGAAATTATTAGTGGTCATGATCTTAAATATCAATTTCCATACCATGACATCAATTTATTGGTTCCAGTTTTGCTAATCAATTTGACAGCCTTAAAGGGCAGTAAGATTTCCTTTCTTATGTGGGTCCCCAGATGAAACTGGTTATTAAAAATGCGACCCCCTCCTCTGTGCATCCATGTTTGCTGCTGAGAGTTTTCTGTAATTTGTGTAGTTCTCTTGCAAGGTGTTTTGAAAATCAATAGCAATTCACCTTTTCCCTTATTGATTTAAGTGACAGAGAGAAAAATGATTGTCACAGCTAGCCCATTCATCATGGCATATTTGGTTACAGGAGCGCTTTGGTGTACTTACAGGTCACATGCTATATACAGTGTGCAATCTTATATTTACCAATTGCCCTTTTCCTGGATAAAATGTTTTCTGCCAAAGCGAAATGCAGGAGAATATTAAAAGTACTGTAAAAACATTTTGCTTGAGCCCTCTAGAGTATACCTGTTTACATCCAGAAAAATCGCTGTAGTGAAATGTTAAGATTTCATTGTATATACTGGTAACAGGTACATATCTGTTAAATACGGTTTATGAATTAGCCATATTTGGCCTGGTGAATATTGCAAGTGCGCTGGCCTTGGATGACTTGATTGTCAGGGTACAATTTCTACATGATAACCACAAAATTCAGTGGATGGGGATACCTACAGTTGCAGATCAAGGGTCCTATTAGAAAAAAAAAATCAGTATTGTTGCCATATACAGAAATGCACATGAACAATATTCCGACTCAAGTATACACAATAGCTTCCCTTTGTACATAATTCCTGCAATATATTGTATGTGCAACCTTTTTTTTAATATATGGATTTTAAAACATTATTTTACATTATGAAAGTATAAAAATGAAGATGCTGGCAGAGCCGACTGACCTCTTGTCTTGGTTTGCTATTTATTTGCACTATTTGTGTTTCTCACGTGTAGCCTACAGTGCTAGAATGAAGTATTGGCACATTAACAGTAATGTATGACAATATAACATAGAATAGATACAATGAACAAAACTAATCACTGTAACTATTGTAAAATTAAATTATTTTTATTTTTTGGAGATTTTTAGAGTTTGTGGATTGCTTTCTTTCATTTGGAGATTCCATAGGTGTTCCTATTGAGCAGTGTGGAAACAGGAAGAAGGAATAGAGCAGTTCTCTCTGTCACTGATGCAGTTTTTTAATCTCCATAGTTGCCTTTATGTATCATCAGACAGATATTTCCCCACTAGGAGGACTCCATAGGGGGCATGTAATTATTATTCAATGTCGAGTACTGTATAATGATAAATGTGCAACAAACACAGTGATTTCCATTTCTCTCTGTATGGGAACTAATTAAGAAACATTCTGAAATGTCATTCCTTGAAACAATGTTTAAAAATTACTTTCTGGAAATTCCATAAGGAAAACTCATTTTGTATTAAACTGAATATTATTCTCTGTCTACCTTCCACAAATAAGTTAGGCATGTCCAGAAATGTGATTATCCTCCCCTGCTTCTCACCTCTAGAATACCAGCTGTTCACAACTTGGAATAGAAGGTGTCTTAAAGGAATACTAAACCTTCATTATGACCCAAGGTTGATAATATGTATGTATGTATAATTTTATTTATAAAGCACAGCAAATGTATGCAGCGCTATACAATTCAGAAATACAAGTACATGTAGAAAACAAGACATGGGAAAAGTGCATTAAACAATACAAGCATAATATCACAAGGATACATCACTAGGTGCTAGGTTGTGGTTGACACAGGAGGTTGGAGGTCCCTGCCCTGTAGAGCTTACATTCTAAGTGATAATATATGTAAATGCACACACAGTGGTTAATTAATTAATGTTTATGATAAATGTATACATTGCTATTTATCCATTTTGCTACAGTTAATCCAGCCCCTTTCACCTTGCAGTTCCTTTCACTTGCATGAATTTTGTATGCTGTCTGTTCAATTGGCTGCAAGTGTGCTGAAAATTCTAATCAGCACAGCTGATCATATATTGCTAAATTTAAATCTTCAATGTAATCACTTATTAAAGATTGTTTTTGAAATCTATGCAGTGTTTTCAAACTATTTTGCTTACAATATATAATAACACCACATGTATTTTATGTATATTTATTGGGTGGGTTTGCTGCTAGTTTTGAAAACCTTTATTTCCACAGTGATTGTAAGGCCCTGAAAATTCTACCAGAATCCATGAAGTTGTACTACAGTTTGGATAACTTGTGTATACTGATGTAGTATTAGGGTTAATCCAACAGCCCTGACCTTTTATGGGTGGTGGGAGGCAGCAATTTTAGCCAATGGTACAACAGTGCAATTCACAACACTAGATGCATATTGCAGAAATAAGTTATAAAAGTTAAATATCAGTTGAGGCTCAGTTTATTTCTGCATGGCTATTTTATAGGCGTACCTTTCTGTGGACTTATTACTTCTAAGGTTTTCCTATTAGGATTTGTTTCCTCTATAACAGATGTTTAGGAAGAGTTTCAACCTAGAAAAAGCCAGTGTTTTTTGGGTTGAATAAGTTGTCAATAATGAGTTTTAGTTTAATCTTTCAATTGAGAAGACTTCTTTGTATATTATATTCCCATGATAAACACACTGATTGACCTGTTTAATGGACACATTGAATGGTCCTGGTTTCTTTTTTTCATTAAATGGGTAGAATTCTGAAGTCTCCTACACTATCAACATAATCCAGCACATTTGCAAGGTACGAAAGCATTCAGCCAGATAAAGATATTTTCCAGGATTGAAATGGCCATGAAAAAAACAGATTATGACAGTGCCTTTATGGGCTCCAGAAATCATGCATTGACAGAAAATATGTATATTCTCATTGGCAGAATCCATTCATATACCTTTTTTGTCAAGGTAAAATATTAAACTGCTGAGCCTGCAGAGAACAATCTGTATGTGGGGGATTTATCTGCATTTTAAAAGCCTTAAAATACTGTGAAAAAATGAATAAATGATAAGGAGCTGTCAGCTTTCAGGGCTTCGAACAAACCTAGAGAGGCTGACAATCCTAGAAATCTGCAGTGTGTCATTCTGTAGTTGTCTCATTTTACATAGTGTTTAGTTGCAAAAACCTGCAGGGATTTAAATCCTTTCATCATTTTACTGCCGGGTTAATGGGAATATGCAGAGCTCATATCTGCCCTTCCTCAATAAACGTGCGTGCTGATACTTGGTGGATAAAAGTTTTTAGATTAATTCTTTCTGAAAAGAATAAAAGCTTACCCACTGTCTTGCCAAGTATAGCCAGAATGTTCCACCATGTCTAAAAATACTGTGCCGCAGACTTTGCATATAATACAAGTTTTGTTCTAAATGTTTTGACACTAAGGCGAGGCAACTCTTTTGGTCTCGCCGAGACTGGAATCCCTTTAAAGCGCTCGCTGATGTCCGCGTGCAGGACATCAGCGAGCGCATAACACCATGTGCGAAGTGAGCCGAAGGATTTGGAGCTCACTTCGCTCAATGGTGAATTCCCCCCCTCAATCTTGACACCAAGCATGCCTCTTACTTATAAGGCTGTGGGGTCAATGAAAGTAAAATTATGCTGGAGCTGGCATACACATACTGCAGGGCATTGGTTCACACACAGCAAACAAAAGTAGAAACAGCACTCTCCTCAGTTTGTGAAAGGTGCACGTGGAAATCCCACAATATAGAAAATTTAGATCTCCACAGCACTCTTTTAAAATAAAAGGGAATATTTATTTAAAAAACAAACATACTTGATAGGCAGCAACATTTTAGATGCTTCTATCTGGCTTAAAAAAGGACAGGTGTGTCCGAAATGTTGCCACCTATCAAGTATGTTTGCTTTTTAAATAAATATTCACTTTTATTTTAAAAGAGTACTGTGGCTATCAAATTTATATATGCGTGTGTGTGTGTATGTATGTTTTTTTTTTTTAAACCATTGCTTTTTCCAGCCAAAACACTTGTGTTTTGGGATGGTGCCCACACCAAAATGGTTTGTGATGCTTTGTTATATTTGCTATTATATAGGCATTTTACTCAATGTATACTTCCATTTGGAGGAGCTGTGTGATTACAAATAATAGAGAGTAGGTTGCAAAGTGATTTTGATATATAGGGTGGAGATGCCAGTTTCAGTTTGTGGTTCTGCCTTTATTCTTTTCAGAAATCTAGAACTTCCAGTCACATACATTGCTTGGCCCTTAATTATGCTATTCCTGTATGTGACCACATTTTACTTCCATGGGTGGGATTTGTTCTTCCCTCTATTTGACAGTTGATGAGGTGGGAAAAGTCATGAATTTTTAAAGACTATACTAGCAGTAGCCATGAAACCAGTAGTGTCATTGTGTGTATAATAAAGGTGTCCAGGCAATAAATTATGGTGAATGCAGCTAGAGAGATTTAAACACGTCATTTTTTAAGTAGCCTTTACATTCTGCTATTTGTCATTTATAAATTATTCATGAAAGCTTTGTTTTTGGGTAAAAGCAAAGATATTAAGACTATTTAATTCACCTTTCCAGTTCCATTGTCAAGATTTTTGATAAAATTAAACAATTGTTTAAAGGGTATGAAAAGTCTGGGTAAAAACATTATTTATATCTGACAGGTAAAAATTAAACAGTCATGTCACATTTACCTTTACTTTATTCAGGAGCTAGCCAGTAAGGGCTCCAGCAAACCTGAAACAACACATGCAAAACAAATGAATCTAGGCTGCTCACTGTATAGACTCTGACATGTATACATATAGAAAGCCAGCTTAAATATTAAATTATTTTGGGATCAGTAGTACTTGCAGCGGATTCCCATAGCAAATCCGTGACAATATCCCCATAATAAAGTCGTGGCAATTTTTAAAGTTAAGATTGCAACAATTTCCCCATAATAAAGTCGCAACTGCGACACTATTCTCATTATAATGATGTGACTGCGACAGTAGCATCCTATTGCGACTGTTTTTATCTGGCTAATTCACACCTATACGCAACAATTCGGACTTTAGTGAATAACCCCCAAAGTGTTATCCTTGTGATATTTTACTTGTATTGTATAATGTAATTTTCAGATGTCTGTATTATATTTGTATTGCTGAATTGTACAGCGCTGTGTACATTTGTGGCACTTCATAAATAAAATTATACAAACGCACAATAAATGTACCTGTTCTCCAAAGATTTCCTATTAGGTCCCCAAATACATTTTAATTCTGCAAAGAAAACAAGATAACAAAATGCTGTGTTTGAAAAGAAACTATAAAAAAAATAAGCAGCATTGATTTGCTCATGATTGGAAGCTATTCTTAAACCTTTAAATGTTCTATCTATTTGATTTTTATCCTCCTCCTGCAGTACTACTTCATAATGACTGTGCATATAAAAGCAATCGATATTTCTCTTTATTATGAATGCCAAATACTTCTCTTGCTTTTGGAGACGTTTCCCTTCCAGGGTCATGCCAAAAGACCCTTCAAGATGAAATAAAGCTTAGCACGAACTTTAAACTGATTAAAAGGATAAGTTTCTTCTGCTTTAACCACAATACTTTTACAGCCCAGTTCATCACCCTTGCAGAAGTAACCACTGAAGTCCAAGTTTGCAGACACCATATTTGTTATCCAGCATATTAACACACTGGTATAACCCTGAGATATCAAGCTTACGGAATTACATTCCATTCCTTCTGCAGGTGTTTCAGGTGATGTGAAGAGCTTAGTGATCTATTTCTTTCTTTCAGGTTGCTAATGAAATTACTATGTGGGAATGCCTTGCAAATGGAGACTGTTTTGTTTAAGAGTAACCAAATACAATCAAGCACGCTCTTTCTACTTATGCTTTCATTTACTGCATTGCTGCAACAGTAATTGAGCCCTCATTCCCCCCTCCCAAATATGCAGTCTGTGTGTGGCAGAAATGTAATAATTGAAAGAATACAGTACATAGAAAAAGAATGTGCATCGTTGCCTTTGGTTGAAAGGCATCAGGCATGTGGGTAATATGGGTAGTGTTTGCAGTGGAAGAATTAAAGTGACGGCACCTCGTTATTTTCAACTTTTTTTTTATTATTAATATGAATTGGAGAGTATACTGTAAAGTGAAAATAATGCAGAGCTTTTTGTGTCCCTTTCATTAAAATTATTTTGAGCATATGGGCATGCCTGTGTTATCACAAGACTTTCAGCTATTACAGTCCAATGTTGGGAGCTGATATACAAACCCCAAAATCAGAAAAGTTGGCACGTTGTGTAAATCGTAAATAAAAACAGAATACAATGACTTGAAAATCATTTTCAACCTATATTCAATTGAACACACTGCAAAAACCACATACTTAACGTTCGAACTGGTAAACTTTGTTATTTTTTGCAATTATTAGCTCATTTGGAATTTGATGCCTGCAACATGTTTCAAAAAAGCTGGCACAAGTGACAAAGAAGACAGAGAAATTTGAGGAATGCTCATCAAACACTTATTTGGAATATCCCACAGGTGAACATGCTAATTGGGAACAGGTGGGTGCCATGATTGGGTATAAAAGCAGCTTCCTTGACATGCTAAGTCATTCACATAGAAGGATGGGGCGAGGGTCACTACTTTTGTGAACAAATGCGTGGGCAAATTGTCGAACATTTCAAGAACAACTTTTCTCAACGAG
>WMED01000122.1:0-44409 GCA_019650415.1 Pipa parva
GTCAGTTGTTCCGAAGTGAGGCGAACACTACGCGCCTCACTTTGGAGCTTGGTGAATTCCTCCCTTGGTCCCAGGGACTCCTTTGTAGAACGTTACTTTTGCTCCAGTGGCATGCTAAGCATGTCAGTGACTAAAAATATAAAAATAAAACTTTTGTTACAATATTCTTGGATAACCAAGTTCCTTTTTATCCTTTGAATTGTAGATTGCACCATTCTGTCATTCTGTTAGTGTATGGGAACATAGGGAGAAATTTATTAAATGCGGAAAATTTTCCGCACGTGCGTCATTTTTACCGCACGATCGTAATTCCGATCGATTTACCATCGCACGATCGGAATTTCGCATCAGGCGAACGCTTCACCCTTAATAAATTTCGCCCATAGAGTGATTTTATAAGGGAAGAAGACAGAGGCAGTAATTAGGGTATCAGCTATAAAATAGAGGAAACATCTACTGTATTTACCTCTTGCAAGATGTTTCTGAGAACTGTAGGATTACTTACTGTATAATATTTCAAGGATCAGTCTTATTTTGCTGTTGGAATCATGTTTAGTCTACTAGTCTACTAATTAGACTACTACTAGTCTATTAGTATACTAAAAATCAATATCCTGGCTTTACTTCCAAAACTGCAGCAATAGAGAACTTGCCATTGACAGATGTGTATATGTTTTATTCGTTAGACTCGGACAAACATTGCTATAGTTTATGGTCAGTATATGCTTAATTCTATTGGCCATAATATTGGGTGTGCAAACGAAATACAGTGGAAAGAATGCCTGCAAATATTAACATCTGAATAAGCCAATAACTTCCATAAATGTTTCCCCATCTATAAAAGTATACAGTATATATGTGGTGCTAATGGTCCAAATTCAATCTCTTATTTCAAGCGTTATAGCACACTGTTAGCCAAAATGCTGAGACAGCATCAAATATTGCCCATAGAAAAAGTATATACCATATCTATTTAATTACTTGTATGGGCAAAAGTATTTTAAGTTACTAAGTAAAATTACACACTACAGTCTCCTTGACATTACAATATAAAAAGTTGAGGCAAACTAAAAAAACATTTCATTTCAAAATATTACGCAGGGTTATGTGCAACAACCACCTACTAGTTTAGTTATTTAATCATTTACTATTTGGGAATTTTAATGTCCTCTGAGACAGAATGATAACTGAACACTGCTACAACAGAACAGGAGAGTACCTGGCTTCCACCTTTTGTCCCTTTAGCCCTATAAACTCTAAATTCCTGCAAGGAGAATAGTTTCACGTGGCTTCACAAGACTATGGATCACATGGAGTTGGGAAATGTAATAAAAGGAATTAAATTATGTAACAAGATCAGTGATGCTGATTTTGCTGATGATTAATATTAAATTATTAATTAATTTACAAAGTAATGAACAGGAGCATGGTGGTATCAAAGTGTCAAATCAACATAGTTTTGGTTATGTAAACACATAATAGGTAAACAACTCCAGGGACAAAACTTATTAAACTCGGAAAAGCTAGTTTTTGCTATACATTAGTGTAGTACGGCTTTACATTAGTGTAGTACGGCTATACATTAGTGTAGTACGGCTATACATTAGTGTAGTTCGGCTATACATTAGTGTAGTTCGGCTATACATTAGTGTAGTACGGCTATACATTAGTGTAGTACGGCTATACATTAGTGTAGTACGGCTTTACATTAGTGTAGTACGGCTTTACATTAGTGTAGTACGGCTATACATTAGTGTAGTACGGCTTTACATTAGTGTAGTATGGCTATACATTAGTGTAGTATGGCTATACATTAGTGTAGTATGGCTACCCTTTCCTTGGATACATTCAGTGGAAAAAGTTTCTCTTGGTAAGTATCAATCGCAACAAATCTCGTGATACTTTCCGCAAGAAACTTCCGGGTATTCGCCCGATTAAAGTAAGAAAAGCCAAAACAGGCTTTTCTGAGTTTAATAAATTTCGCACCCTGGTGTCTGGGAAGCACTGCTAAAATGCCACTTTTTCCTCCGTCTGAACACTATGTGGAAAATACAAAATGGAGTAAAGTGATGCCAGTCTGTGTAGCGTGGATACAACATAATTCAAATGAAAAAGCCTGACTGGCGTCACTTTATTCCATTTTTTACATAGTTTTCGTTATGTTTATTAAAACTCATCGAGACCAATGACTCTATAAGTCATTGTATACCCTTCCAATTAGAAGCGTCCCCTCCATGGGATTAACAGATGGTCTGCATACTAGGTGTAAGAGCTGGAAAGATTCTAACGGCTGTGTTATAATGGTAAACACAAATGCAAAAACACTGCATTTTTCTTTAGACTTTAAAGTCTAAAGATTTGTTTTGACCTTTTGGGAATTTAAGAACTACATTGTTTTGCTTTCTCTAAAAGTGTATATTATGCTTTATGACAAACTCTGTTTTTCTGCAAGTGGCACAAGACTTTAACTAATGAATATATCAAAGATAAACAAACCCATAACACTTGTGTCTACAGAAAGCAACACTTTAATTTTCTTGTTAAATTGAGTCTAAGTAGACCTTAACAGATAAATGGCTAAAGGAGAAATACCTGCAGCTCGGTCTGGAAAAAAAACTTCTGCGGACACTGTGAACAATCATAAATCTTGTCCTCTTGTCCATGGGCTGAGAAAATATGCTGCTGCAGCTTGTTTGCCTGTACAAAAACTAAAATGGAGAGAATGGATATTACAATATGCTTTGCAAAGTATGTAAAGTAATCATTTACCAATAAGGATCTACTGTATAAACAATGTTTCTATTTATACATTATATCTTAAAAAAGCGCCGGCACATTTACACAAGCATATTTTATATATATAGCAATAGGCACTTACACGTTGTCACTTTTCTTTCCTGTGTGATCACTATTGTTACTAATCCGGTTGCACTGTTCATAGTCCCAACGCTAGCAAAACACAACATGAAGCGTTCTGGCTCATGTTCCTCTCTATAAAACGTATGTGTGACAGTGTACGCAATTCGATTATTACTTCCAATGGGTTTTTTTTTTCCCGCAATGTGTATTTTTTGTGACACGCTTTTTTTTTTTTTAAATGATGCGCACTAGGGTGACCTTGGCCTTACTGTTTGTGGGTTAACAACTTTGACTGCATTTGCTTTTCAATAGCCAGTGATTATTTGCGGATTATGGGAATATTACCATAAAACAACACTAAAACATTAAAAGGACAAGAATGCTTAAGTTGCTACAGGGAATAATAAAGAGGGTTCTATTGTAGGTTACCATTCAGCTCAGCAAATAATGGGGGGTCCTGCCAACCATTAACCTGAAAAATCAAAACCCAATCTTAAATTGTAAATATATCAGCAACCATGGCAGTACTCAACTGTCACAGTCTGATTTAAACTCCTGGTGAACTGGGGGGGGGTGGGGGGGCCTTGCAGTTATGGCAGCTGTTAGAGGCTATATAAAGAGTCCCTAGTGTCCAGGAAATGCAACTCTTTTTTGGAGAAAATACATAGAACACTCAGTTTCATAATTGCTGCTATTTTAGTCTCTTCTGCCAAACATTCCATGTTTATTTTACAATGCAAAGTGCCCATTTATTTCCTAACTTACATGGTGAAGAGGCCAGATATTGCTTGGGGTGTTGCCAAGCAATCATATTCCAAAGTTTCTGAATTTTGCTCAGCACCCAGTCACCAAATTACACTGCAAAGCGACGCTCAGTGCCAAGCTTCACAACAACGCACAAAAATAGCACTTATCTGCCCATTTATAATGCAAATTTCCCAGCTAACCATTTATATTGCAAAGAGCCTAGCTATTGATTTACATATTTAACAGTGCTGATGATGTAATTTGACAAAACTCATCAGGACATTACAATGTTTTATCATGGGACTGCATGGGCAACCTTTCTTAATGTACAAAACAAACATTGAATGTAACACTTCAGAGCACACACTAGAAAATGGACAAATCACACTATTCTTTTTGGGTACTTTCAAATCAGCTAGACCTACACAGAGAAACCAAGGGTTTCAATAATACAAACATTTTCAATTTTAATGACTACAAAACAAGGCCCTTAGACTGTGTAACAGTTTACCTGGGAGACATACAATTAATAATTAAATTGTATATGCCAGAGGCAGTATTTGGGTTGGCAGCACTGACTCCTCATGTAAGATTGGTGCACTGTGACCTACTAAAAAGTTTGAATGGTGCAATATTTATCTGTATATAGACAGGTTGGGAAATGATAAAGGATGCTGAAATTTTGCTTGGGTTTTAGCACTACAGTTGTAACTACAAACCAGATGAAAAATATGAAGTTTATATTTTGAGTTATTTTAATCAAATTGACTAAAATTTTAAGATAAATTTGTGTTTAAAATGGACTGTCACACCAGGCCCAGTAGTGAATGCTGGTAGGCTTTATAAAGAACATAGCTAGGTATGTACTTCAGTTGTAGATGATGCAGATACAATGTTCAGATTTTGTTTTGAATGCTGCACCCAGAATTCCCTGACATTGTTTGTAAGGAAAAAAAACACAAACACAAAATGAAGCTGTGCTTATACAAAGAACAATTTTTAATTCTAAATCCATTAGTTTTATGATGCAACTGTTACTCCTCTGTGCCAACTTGCACTAATCACACATACCCTTAACTTCCCCTCAACACCCCATCATTTTGCATGACCTATACATCCTTCTGTCTCCATGGTTACAGAATTTTTTTTTGTGGCTATAATCTTTATCTACTGTATTCATTATTACAAACAGACACAATAACACGTCTAAACATATTCTAAAAACCCAACCTTGCTTCATTTGCTGAAATAATTCCAACTGCTGTATACCATAAATACTGTAGATGGAGAAATCTCAAAATGACATCCCAGAAAGTTTTCAATGAGACTATTTTCACTGTTGTCTTTTTGACAGAGTAGACTTAAGAAAAGCTGAACTGACAGATTATTCCAAGCTGCTTTGGGATTCCTATACCTTCAGTCATCTTCAGCAATCTGATACTAAAATATAGAGCCTAGGGAATGTCTCTAAATGATAACTACATGTCATTTGGTTTTGGATAAATTTTGTTCAGTCTATATTTTCTTACTGTCATCAAACTTGTTCCCAGAACTGTTAATGCATAGGCACTGGTGCAAAACTTGATCCCTTCCCAAACAATGCCCACCCTCTAAACTGGGTTACTCTACAAACTACACAGTTGCACTGGCAAGAAGCACAGTTATAAAGCCAAAGGACCCAACAGCAGGCCAACTAAAAACCCACTCTAATTTACCCTGTAGCCCGGTTACACTGTTCACTTACAGAGGTCCACCAATACTGGAGTAGACATACCTAGTCCAGTGTGATGATACATAAAATGCCAGTCATCCATTACTCCTTCCTTGAAATGAAGCTGTGCCCAGCAGACCTCTACCCAGCTACAAAGCAGTGTGTAACAGACCTATAACTACAGTAGACAATATGGAGTGGCTACCTTCCTTTCCCCATTTCTAATGCAGAGCTTGTTCTCATAAGCAGAAAGAGATAGAATGTGGACATTGGTCAAGGGACAATTTATAGGGTTGGGCAATGTTGCTATAGCATCAATTCCAGTAACATTATTCCTGTCTCTACAATCTGTTCTGTATATAAAAATGAATTTTTATATACACAGTATTTCACTTCTTTTAACAACTGACAAAATTATGCTTATGTATGACCAATACATCACCTAGATTCTAAGCTCTACGGACATATTCCATGAAATGGTTTGAGGTTATGATGTATAATGCTTTTGTATGACCACTATATCACCTAGATTGTAAGCTCTACAGGGCAGGGACCTCCAATCCTCTTGTGTCAACCACAACCTGGCACTTAAAGTGTTGTGTCCTTGTGAAATTATACTAGTATTGTGTAATGCACTTTTTTCCATGTCTGTACTATATTTGTATTTCTGAATTATACAGAGCTGTGTAAATTTGTGGCGCTTTATAAATAAACATACATACATACATACATACATTCATACAACAGATGGAGGGTTGCAAAAGGACAATCCTTTGGGAGAAGGAAAACCCAAACAAAAAAACTGTAACATATAAGTTATATCGTATAAGTTAGCCGGACATCCAACCTTCAAACAAAGGCTACTGGGATAACCAGTCAGATGTTTAAACAGTGTGTTTATGGCTGGCAACCATACAGCTGTACAAGGGATAAAGAGTTGTGCAGAATTACCGTATACCTTTATTAGATCATCTTATAGAAGAAACAGCAGTGTGTGTTCTGTCTGACCGTAAAACAGTCTACTATAAACTGATAAACCTAATGAAAAAGAAAAAGTTCCTTAATGCAGCCAAAGGGGTTCAACAGAATTAATATAGCTCTAGTTTGTTGCAGCTGCAGGATAGCGAGTGAAATAAGCCCCACAGTAGCTTATTATACATAAATCAATTTCAGCAAAGGATTTCAAGCCTCCTGCAGTATTAGAGCATTGACATATTGGATTGAAGGAATTACTTCTATGCTGAAGATGACTTATTCAACAGAGCATTTCTCAGTAGGGATGTATTTTGTGAAGAGTCTATTGACCACCAGACTTCAGCAGTTCTCATTATTATTTGTTCATGGTATGCACTAAGTGCTATGACTTGCTTCTTTACCTGTTTCTATTTACATACAAGCAATGTGAATTTTAAAAATGTGCAGAAGTGTATGCAAGACCTTCTACCTTTAGGCTCTAACAACTAAAATGTTATTTTAATGGCAGTAAAAAGTTTGATCATCAACAAAATACTGATATGGTTTCTGTAGAGCTAGATATAAGCTAAAGAGGCTTTCTCCACTAGATGTCGCTGCTCGAGCACCTCTTCTCGTCTATCACATCTTATACTAACAGCGGTAAAGAAAGATGACAAGTTCAAAATACAACTTGCAACGTAATATAATGCAACACTTAAAGAAAAATTTAATGTGTAATGATATATACACACACATAAGAGAACTATATACAATAAGAGAACTTAGACTAAATTATTTGTTCTTTGGCAAATATATCCAATAACAGAAGTAGAAGGTAGCAAATATTACATAAACAAACAAGTTATTGACAAAAATAATATAGTACAGTATAGTGTAGTATATGATAATAAACTCCTCACAACACCCAGATAGGATAAACCTTGAGCACATGAACAGTTTGCTTAAGCTATAGCTATCTCCCAACCACTCCATCTCTCTCATACAGTATATCTGATGGAGGTGGCTGGAGCAACATGCAGTAAAATACACCGCAGATTAGTGTGATTACTGGGGTCCATAACTTGACAAATGTCTTGATGTAGTAACCCTTGGCAGGGCGTCAAAATGGCTGACTAGTGAAGCGAAGAAGTGTTTTACTACACAGATCTGTTGCCAGACATTGTGTGACTAGCCAAATGCCCCACAAAAGTAAGCAAATCAATTCACTTTTGGGCTGCCAGAGTCCTCCGTTTCATACTCTGGCAGCTCAGAGAACAAGGGGCATAGGACCATGCTCATAGGCTTAGCACAGCCTAAGACTTAGACTGAGCCTATGCTGTATACACAGCATAAACATGGGAGGGGTATTCCTAAAGTCCCTAAAGTGACGACACTGTGCTCTTTGTTTCAGTATTTAAATGAAAAGTCCATCAAGGCTACAGGGAAAGCCACTTGATATGCTGTACATTGGTATTCTTGCTCAATCCCAATATATGTAAAAAATTGAAGCATGTAGCATTCAATGATCCCTTGTTGTAAAGCATGGGGTGCACAGGAAAAAACAGCCTCTTGTTGCATCAAAATAGTCAAGTTCCATCACTCCCATCGATAAAAACAGTGAAGTTTTATTAATCCATAGTTAAAAAGCAGTTGCAGTAACAAAAAATAAAATCAAATGAAAATGACAGGCACCCCAGGGTGACTATTTTGAGGGAAAGCCACTGCCTGCCTGAAATGGTTAATTTAGCAAGTTGCAGGCTGGCTTACATTTATCATGGCAGCAAGCTTGTGACTTTCTCAACCCTTTTAGGTACTTAGATTAAGCCATTTTCCCTTTTGTGACAAATGATAACTACCCCTTTGAATGACATATTTCAGGCCTCTGATCAGCTGAATTAGGAAGAAGAGAAATACTGAATGTACTGTACAGTTGAAAATACACAGGACTGCAGGGCCATGTGGAAGAGGAGCATTAGTAGGTTCATTATCAGTAGTCATCAAATACCAATCTTAAATTCTGTGCAAGCCTGAGTGCTGACCTAGATGGATTTGCCCCCAACCGTACTCAAAAATGAGATCAGTCGAATTTATTGCATATTGTTATGAAGGAGGTTTCTAGACCGACTTTAATATCATACAGTGTATAGTTTAAATACCTATTACCACAATGTGCCCCACACACTGCATGTGCAGTCCACCAGGCTAACATTAGTGGCACTACCAAAAATGTTTGGTGAGATTTCCAGCCAGATATTTCACTAAATGTGGCTAGTGCACATTAAGTAGAGAAGCTCATTTCACCATAAACCTCTCATACAATATGTATTTAAATTTCATTATGGTTCTACCACTGTAAAAAAATAATTCACAGACAAATAGCACCAGACTGGGGCATAGTGGGATGTATGATGTCACGCAACACTGCTGGCAACAGAGGAGGTCATGCTGGCCTGCTGGGTGGGCTCTCTTAGGTTCCCCACTTGGGGCCTGGGGCCCACCGGAAGTTTTCCTGGTGGGCCAGTCCGACGCTGCAGACAAACAAACATTAAACAAAAACCCAGAAATAGATTGCTTTAAAACATGTTTGAGAGGAATAGAAAGAACA
This sequence comes from Pipa parva, assembly GCA_019650415.1. Lineage (NCBI taxonomy): Eukaryota > Metazoa > Chordata > Amphibia > Anura > Pipidae > Pipa > Pipa parva. Next base: position 8,877 of record WMED01000122.1, read on the forward strand.
ACCAGGACAGTTGTATGTTTGATTACCAGTAAAGCAGACAGGACACTTAAATGTGCCACCCATTCCTTCAAAGCTGTGCTCAATAAGGTGACACTGCAGTTTTGCTGGGGAGTCAAACGACTGGCTGCAAAGCTTACACTCATGGTTCAATCCTTCATCTGGTGAAAAAAAGGAGCACAATAGAGAAATAATTAAACTCAGGTCTAGAAATGAAGGCATACATGATATATTCAGAATATTAGGAAATAAGCTAGTTTTCTATAGGTAACATTCAACAGCTGTAAAAACTATTACAATATCATTCCTGCTTCTTCCTCCCAAAATGAACTAAAAATCCCTTTTATACCTAGAGACAAAAGTTAAACTACTGAATTTTTTTTTTTTTATGTAATAAAATTCAGCTTTTATCACTAACAAACTGTTTTGGAATAAGGCTTAGCCACAGAGTTAAATAAAAAAAAACAGTTATTTTTACATGCTATTAAAGACCAGTTTATTATTACTTAAATTGACAAAGCAAGGAGACTTTCTCATGTCTAGAAGCACAAAGAAATTCCATGACAGCTAAATAGCTTTGGTGTAATGCCAGTTGTACAAATTAAATGGCATTATTATCTCACTCACCAACAACCAGGTTCATAACAAATAAAGTTACATACTCACACGTGAAAAATAACCTCATTCTATACAACAAGATTTTAAAGAGCCATGCTGCCAAAAGGTACCTATTTTACAATAATATTAATGGTTGGTGATAGCATGAAGTAGTTAATCTCACTGTACGTACTTGGCAAAACCATTTAATAGCCATTCCACCAATATGTTGTTTTAACTACCGTAGCGCACATGACACAAATGTTGTAAATGTAATGGTATCTGCCTCATCAAGCTGTCATTTTCACTAAGCTGTATTGGTTTGCCTTCTTTATTTGTAACTAAAGATGAAATAATTTGTTGGCAGCTATTGATGTTCACTATATACAAATTGGATCTTTTAAATTAGGTCTGTAATTAGGAAAACAGATCGAGCGTTGCTATATTTCATCTGTCTGACTAGACAGCAACATGATGCTGTAAACGAACTCTTTACATCAAGGCTTCTTTAAAGCATTTTTAACATAAATGGCTCAGGACAATTAAAAGAATGTACCCTCAAGCTGAAGATACAAATTTACTGAGATCATTTCAACCTTTACAATTCGTTTTGCCCTGTTAATTCCCTTGTACTTTTCAAGTCTCCTAATTTATAAAGGATCGTTAAAAACATTTTTTTTTGGTGCAAATTGATCAATCCTGATCAGTTGACAGCGGCACACTTTGTAGTGGTTTTTATTAGTAAGGTTCCATTTCAGAGCAATTTCCTTTTTTGCGAACTGTGGCTTAAGTGACAGGGCTAATTCCATAGGGAATAATTTCTTACACAATCCTGAGGAAGGCAAAACACTTTTGGGCAATAAAATCTATTTTCAACAGCTTTGTAAATGGGTTTAAATATATCTATATATTTTTTTTTTTTAATTGATAACCAGTCAAAAAATGGTTAGATAATTGTAAACATCCCCCAAAATTTCACTTTAGATATTTAATCTTAGGGGGTGAAATGTTGCCATTGTTTATGCTTTTGATACTTAAAATGCTTAATTTAATGAAACAAATATTAGAATTTTACTTAATATCCCTTAAGTAGCAAATAGTCTTAAATCCTTTATAAAAAGGCACAAGCAGGAAATAACTATGCCCTGATGGTAAATGAAAGCTTGCTGCCCATGATTTATAAATGCTGCTCTGTGTATCTCAGGACCTTAAGCTACATCTACACAATGGCTTCACTTCAGCTTTTTACCACATTATAAAAAATGTAAGAGTCTCCCTATGTGGGAATGCTTTCTCATCTTGCAACTTTTATCTAAGGTCTCATTCACAGCTTTGGTTCTTTTAGCTTATCTTTATCTTTTTGATAATGAATTGAAGTTGCAACTCTTCAAACAAATATGATATTACATCATGTGCGTGATGTGATTTCACTGTGTTTTTAATTTGAGTCGCTCAAATCCAATTGCAGAAAAGAAGGAAATGATGTAAAAGTGGATGTGACTGACTTTTAGCATTAAAATAGTATTTTTTTCAGCCTGAAGGTTCCAAAGGACACGTTGCACTGTCAACCGAAAGAGAATTTCACAATGCTTTGTATGTATAAAGGATTTCCTAATATTTCAGGACCTACTCACTAGTTTATGCATCACTTGCGACAAATCTCTGTTTAGGTGGAAATATTACTCTTGCAAGTCTTATGCCCTAACTAAGAACAGTAAACTCTTTTGCAGAGCATGTCTGACTTACAGGCCCACAGGAAAAGAAAGACACCTGCAAGGTAAACAGGGAACTGCATTCACAAAGTGTTTCAGCAGACAATAACATGTTTTGTTCCCCACTGGGAGAATTATGCACCACATAAACGACACATTACTTTCAATTAGTACATTGCATTTAGCAGTACATATAAAAGTTGTACTATGCTATGCACAGGATTAAGTGACAACAATAAGAGAACAACAGGCATATAAAGGTTTCACTGGCATTTAAAAAAATGCATGTGTATCCATTTTCGACACTGCATGTTGGGTATTATCAAGAGAAATCTCAACAAACAATTGTGTACAATTACAGCCTGCAGAAACTGCTGAGGGGTGAAGGAAGAAAAAAAAATACAATCAATTTTGTCTAAGAGTTCTTCAGCACAGTTAAATATATAACAGTTTGTAGTCTGATAGCACCAAACACTCTACATTTCTGTCGGTATCAGAGGTTGCAATAACCCTAAAGCAGTCAAATCATTAAACAAGAGATCACTTCATCAGGCCCTGATCTAGAAGCCCTAAGTTAATGCTCTTTTCCCTGAAACACACCATCCTAGTTCAGCTACAATCAAATGTTCACTGGCTTTCTTGCATGCAGCTGTTATTCCTTAAGCCACTAGAGACTCCTTTGTATTGTCTGATCAACACTTCAGCCATTACTGAGCACCAATTTGTAACGGTTTGTAAGTAGGATTCTTTGTACTAGTCACTCCAGAGACTGTCCAGAAGGGTCCTTTAACCTCAAATACATTGTGTATCCATAGGCTATCATCCAAAACAATAAACCCCCTCCCTGACACATTAAAATATGGAAGGGAATTTACCAAAAGCACTGACCTCCACAGCGGTAAACTACATTCCAAGCAGAATCTAAACAGCCTGGAGATACTGTCAAAAACAGCCCTTAAATGTCTGCCATTACAAAATCAGTATGGGTTTTAGTTTCATGTTTACTATTGCATCCCATACCTTTCTTTTTAAATCAAATTACTTTGCTACAAGAAACACATACCCAGCAATACTCCCTTTAAGCAAGTTAGATTCAAAATTTAAAGGAACTTTAAAATGGTGGATGACTTTTAGCTGTAACAAAAAAAAAAAACATACAACCTAAGCAAAGAACCATAGGGTAAAATGTTTAAAAGCACAAACCCATAGATAAAAAATGTATTAGGAATAAATAATGAAGGTGGTGGAAAGAGAAAAATATTTTGCTGTTTTATTATATAACTGAAAACAAACATTTTTAAAATACATTCTTATTATGTCGTTCTACATCAACCTGCTATTAACTACTTAAATATCTTTAACTTGCTAGAACAGTTTTTGCGTAGAAACCTTCATCAATTCTGCAGAGTTTTGTAACACTTCCAAAGTGTATCATTATTGAAATCTGTTCCATGGAATAATAATAAATCTTCTGCCTAAAGCCGGTAAACATAAAATGTTGTCAGAGTTCTAGGATAGGCAGGTGATCCCCCTAGAGTTACATTAGCTTATTCCAAAAAAGGGGTAATCACCTGCATATATATCGAGGGCTGAAAGTCACATCAGTGCAGTCATGGTGTCAATTTAACTTACATAGCGAACCCTACAAAACAAAGCATGTTGTCCATGGTTTATTGACCCTTTACTTGAGTTTACATAATTAAAAAACAATATTAGTGTAAACCCCCTAGCAGCTACATTACTATGCTTTGTGTTCTCCCAGGCTTAGGGTCCAATAAGTATGGATTCAATGCTTAAATACTGAAGGAGCAGCCCCACAAGCTCACCCATGTAAGAGATATACAAGGAACCAGACCTTCTTTAAATAGAGCACATTGAGCTTAGTCTAATTTTTCACTTGAAACTAAAAAACCATTAGTGCCATTAACGCTGCATTGCCCATTTTAAAGCATAAGTTTAAAGCACATAAAGCTTTACATAATCTTGGTTACAATCAGGACAGCAAGACGGACTCAGCAGAAGAGGCCAGCGATTGACTGCCGCACTGGAATCCAGTGTTTAGAATTTGGAGAAGCTGGATAATAAAAGTCCATTTTATTTCTACTCTAGAAATTTCAGCGGAATGTATTTTGCAGCACAGTTTATTTAGCACTATAGCGTAAACCCCCACTGTGAACACAGTTGTCAACCATACATTCATTTTCAAGGAAAATTGCTTTCCACAAACATCAAAGTAGTCTAAGAAATCTGGAAGAAAAGACTCATCACTGCCAACTCAGATACTCTGCTCATTTTTGCATGTGATTCATTTTGAGTCTTGAGCTATCTTGCTTTGCTTAACCAACATATAGATAATCCAGTGGTATGCACTTCTGTCTGCAGCTGCCCCAAACTGACCACATTTTCCACTGAAACTTCCCATGTAAAGTCTCTGTAGCTATTTACTTCAGGAAAACTAAGTCATTGCATGGGGTTTTAGGACTGTAGCTCATATCACCTACACATCACTTCTGTCCCAGAGTCTTGAAGTCATGGTATTTAAAATACTAGGCAACAAAGCCTTACCAAGATAATCTACACAGCTTTAAGTGTAACTGAATTTAGTTGGCATAAATTTCATAATAATACAGCACCAAGGTAAGATAATTAACTCATATTTACAGTAAGTTGAACTAAAATAGATCATCTGATTCTGTACAATATCCTTTAAGTGAGTAGGTAACAACACTCGTTTTCCAAATTTGCAAAAGGTAAATTTATTTAAAGTCCCCAACTATATAACTTTAAGAACATAAACAACAGAATAATTTGTCTATATGGTCTCATACTAATCATGTTGGAACTTTGCTTCAATTCAGAATATAAGCAAAAGTCAATCTAGTGCATCTTTAAGTGGCAACGTTCCTAAAGCAAGGAATGCATTTCACTTCAACAACTGTTCACTTTCTTGCTTGGCTGCACTAACTTCTGTTGTCTGCATGTAAACTAGGTACACCATGTGTTTACCAGTTACACGTTCGACTAGTGGGAATTGTGTGTGTGTGTGTGTGTGTGTGTGTGTGTGTGTGTGTGTGTGTGTGTGTGTGTCATATATATATATATATATAGACACACACACACACAGAGAAACAAATTAGTCGCCAAAAGAATGTGATAAATTCTAGGCAAATGTTTGAATGTTTGTAAGTAAATACAGTACACTAACTATAAATATAGCTGGAGGGCAATGAGTGTAACATCCTATATCTATACCAGGGTTGTTTAACTTCAGTCCTCAATACCCCTAAAAGTTTAAGATTTTAGGCCTGTCTGCCTTAATTATGTAAATGGTAGTTGATCTATTTGATTAGAAAAGTAATTATCCTATTAATTCCACAAGAGAAATCTTCAAAATATGACCTTTTGAGTTTTCACAATAGTACATGGGTTAAGCTAGAAGTAATAAAGTAAATACCTTAATCAACAAATATATTCCTAAATACAGCAAAAAAGGAGGACCGAGGAATTATTACTTAGAATAAATGAAACATAGCCCACACTTTCTGTTGTCCATCTACAAGGAGCTTATCTCCAAGCACTAAGACGGTGAAGTAGCCAGTATTAATTCCACACAGCTGTGTACTAGCCACATGTGTACTATGTATAACTCTCAATGGATAATTTGTTCTGCACACATAGACTAGGCTGGGATGGGGCAGGTGTGATTGTTGCGGAGATCAATTTATGACCTGTTTGAGTAAAACTTAAACACAAGCAGGCTCTCTAAGCAATGAAAACCTATGGAAGTTATTGACTAAAGTATGAATTCGACTGTTAAATTCTTAAACAGCGGATTCCCATAGAAAATCCACAAATGCGACAAATTTCTCATTGTAAAGTCACGACTACGACAATATTCCCATAATGAAGTCGCGACTGTAGCCATCTATTGGATAGTGTGTGATTGTCATTAGCTGGCAAATTCACACATTTATGTGATAATTCAGACTTTAGTCAATAACCCCCATATGTACATATGCAAAAAAACAAAAGCAGGTTAAGCAGCTGACCGTTTAAAACAATACCTGAATGTATGGTATACTAGTGAGTATACTAGTGAGTTCAATGTAAGAATCACACCCTCTTATAATCCAGTCACAGAGAATAGCAACCAGAATGTTTCCTTACCATGTTTTTACAGGATTAAACTTTCAGATGGATTCTTTTCCTGGTTTATTTACATATACAGTATTTCCCAAGAAGAATTGCAATGAGTCTCCAAATCTGCTTGCTTTGTATCCACGCCTTAAAAAGTGATTTCATAAACACCACTTCTATGGCATGTCACCAACTGGCTAGAAGTACCTGCCCCCTACTGACAAGAACCAGAAAGTCCCCAAATGTCTCCCACCTCTAAAGTTGGTATTCTATGTAAGTGAAAGCTTTTGTGACTTGATCTAAAATTCCAGTGAATCGGGTGTCACTTGGTCCTAACCATGTGTCTACATGGTAAAATTCAGATTATTACCTTTCATTCATAGTAGTAAATCTTTTATTAGATCAATACAGTATACTCAATGTTTCAGGAAGAAAGTGTCCCCTTTTTTCACCTATTCCCTCTGAAATGTAGTATTGTAACAAATAAATACTGCACTATTAATTCATTGCATGCTTCCCTGCATTTACATTAACAGAGGGATCCATATATGCTTCTACTGATTGCAGCATGCTGTTATCTTCATTTTATGGTTTGTAGATGGGTGCCAGTCCAGAGACAGAAAAGAGTCTCATACCGCAGCGCATTATCTTAGAAAATGACAGATCAAATAAAAGGGATAAGATTTCAAGGTAGCAGAAATGATAAAAGGGTGCTTATATAGCAGGGATTTATTTGCCTAATCTTTTAGATTCCTAGATTCAAAAAATAACCACATATTTGTGATTATATAGCAATAGACAGGGACATCCAACTTTGCCTACATAATTACTACTGTAGCTACTGGGAAATGAGGATATAAAATCTTCTATATACATCATGTGGCACAAGGTCGTTAATATTTCTAAGATATAATCATAATTATGAGAAATACAATTCCTGATCATTATTCTTTTACCTAACTAATTCCACAGCACATTACAGAAAACATTCAATCCACTCACATCAGATCATTCCCTAGTGGAGACGACAGACTAATTTCCACACCACAAGCACAGAAATATTATATATCAAGGGCAATGTTTCGAGCCCTAACTTATTTTAAGATCCTCACAATCTGAGTTTCATCTCTTGCAATAGTCTGTGGGACCTAATCAAGAAAATAAATAAAGACACTTGATGATCCTTTTCCTGGAAGGGTCAATTTCACTTATTGAAAAGCAACAGCCTGACTTGGAATTCCAATCAAGCAATGTGCGTTTCATTAATTGGCATTTTTTTTAAATTAAGTAAAGTTTCTAAAGTCCAGGCTAGACACTTGATTCAGGGTTACCAATTGTTTTGTCAGGTCCCATCCATGATGATGTTGAACCTGGTGTATGTCACTCTCTGTACTACATGTAATTTAGTTACCTGAAGAAGTCCCAAGTACATGTGGTGCATCACTTATATAGTGATTTACATAAATAAACATAAAATGTTTCACGAGTCAGTTTTAATAACAATAAATAAAAATATACATATACATACATACCAAAACAGTGCCAGATGATCAAGTATTAAAGAGCTATTTTGGTATTAAATAGTGCAAGGTGTTATTTGGAGCAGGAATTACTTGATGAGCAATTTAAGTCCCACTGAGAAAGTCCTCTACATTGAAGGAGCGCTCGCTTGCTGGGGAGCGCTCCTCCCACGATGCAGGCGCGATGATGTCACTCAATGCTGGCACTTCAGGGGAAGGCACTGGTGAATGACGTCACCTTTTCGGCACTTAGTGCCAAAAAGGTTCGCCATCACTGGTATAGAGAATGCAGAAGCCAGTTCTGGAAGAGTTAATCCAGAAACCTTGCCTGTTTCTCAGGTGAATTAGATGTAATAATTAAGGGGCTTTATAGAGAATTTGCCTCATAGTAAAAGTGTTCACTCTCCCCCAGCCTGTTGGAGGGTAGGGCCCACCCTGTGAAAGAAAGATTGCTGTGCTAAAGAGTACCTGGGGGTAAGAGAGCTCCAGGAGTGCCCTAGGGCAAAGGTGATCCTGCAGAGCTATCGTTATAGCTGTAGTCCTGAGAAGAAGTAATGCATTTCTGGGGTAGACAGCACTAGGGGGATGTTACAGTGGAAGAAGACTGGTGCTACCTTAAAGGTAAGCGTAGGGGTAGTTACTATTATTGGGTGCAGTAGTGCGCACCAGTGTAAATGTTATAAGTGCAACAGCCCAAAGTCACAACAGGAGAGAGTGAAGTGGTAGTCCCAGAGAGTGATGTCCTGCTCTCAGTCAAAGTCCTGAGGTCAGGGCTAAGGTTTCCCTATGGTATACTGCTGCTATGTGAAAAGAGACAAGAAAGATGGCTGCGGCTGGATAAAAACTGCTGTTTCCAGTATCAGATGTATCTAAGAGGTGACCAGAGAGAATTGGTACCGAAATTGAGTAAAACAGCTACAATTAAAAAAGTTCTGACTTTCTTCATAATAAATGTTAAATGTTTCATGAATTGTGTTTAATTGGAAAACTGCAGCCTGTCTGGGTGTTGAAGGGGTAGGCTATTGCTGTACCTGGGGGTTTCACTGGCTAAATTACACTACCTGCTCCCCCAAAATAGATACACACACACACAAACATATTGTATATAAAACATTTTAAATCTATTCATAATTACAAAATAATACAATAATGTGCCTATTGCTCCCCTATAATAGAGGTGGCATTGCACTTTCAATAGAGATATTCATAAAATAAGTTAAAGCCGTGACACAAATCTGTTAGAGCCAAATGGTATTGTGAACCAGTAAATACAGGATGAAGAAGTAATTATTTCTACAATCAGGGGGCACCAACAAGAAGGACAGGTGCAGCCAAGCAGTAAGATCTTTTCTCTGGACGTAGAAAGAAAATTCTACAGAGAAGGAAATGAGTAGAACACAGTTCAGAAAAAAAACTAAAGAGGATTTTTATGTTAAACTGGACTCGTAGAATAAAAAGACTTTAATATAGGACAGGCTATACTTCATTCTTTTTTCTTTACAATTTTATTACATTAAGGTATAAGAAAAAAAAAAAGATGACTGAATCTGCAGTCACTGCAAATAATACTTTTTGCCTAATATCTCTATTAACAATGAGTGCAGATTTAGCAGTAAAAGTTGGATGCTCTCATTTTAGCATCATTTTGTCTTAGACAGACCAGTAAACACAATTCCTCTCACTATAATTAGCCTTTTTCTCCAAGGCTCTGAAGTGAGCCTGCCTGCAGTAGATTTAATATCCAGAGCTGTATCCATATGTGCTGCCCTTGTCTGGTCCCAAAGCATATAAACTCCCCTATTAGCAGCCTTGACTGCTTAATTATGCAGATTTTTTTGTACCCGCCTGCCTGTAAAATTACTGTCTCTAACCTTTTCTTTTTTTTTCCACCCGTATTTTTATTTATTTATTTTTGTCTTTTGCACCACGCTGGTCAATCTAATGAAATCAGGATAGGGGAAAGGGTCTGATTTGCAGTAATGGAGGTTGGATCACACTGACAATTTGTCCTTCGTGGGAATTATGAAAGAAGTCAAATGCCTTTATCATACTCTACCCTATCACTCCCAAGGTGAATTGAGTTTAGTTCCTGAAGCTTCCTGAGTTTTCCTCAGGCTGTCCAATCAGTGCATTCACTGGGGAGCAGGGTCTAGCTTGCAAAAGTCTCTGTATCTAGTTACAGGATCACTAGGGACCTTCAGATAACCACCCCCAAGCCTTCTGATGAAAACCTTTTCTAACAAGGCCGCCCAGCGCCAATGAAATAACACACATCTGCATATCCACTGGGTCCCATGTTTCTTGTGCTCATGGATTATGTATCTTGCAGCCTCTAATAAAGAAATGCAGTTCTTTGTTTAATGTTTATCTTGTGCTTGTTAAGCAAATGCTAATGTTGTATCGGAATGCTTTAGTGCTATTTGGGTTTTGGGTGATTTACTACAACACAATCTGCTGTAGAACAAATTTGGAAAGGGAAAAATGCTCATACTGAGAGGAAGAAAAAAAAAAGAAATAATGTGTTTAACTTTTTGCTACAGTACATTACCTACTTTATTCATTCCAGGCACAAAAAAAAAACCTGCTGCTGAACTACAACTCCCATCACCCTTAGCCATTATGCTAACTATACAATCCAATATGAAGAAGCTTTGCAGATGGTATACACACACACACACACACAGGACACTACAGAACTTAATAAAAACCCTAGAGGAAGGGCTTAAAGGTCGACCTCCATTTTTTATTTTTTCTTCGATATTTCGAAGTTGATTTGAAATAAAGTTTGTGGGGTTTTTTTACCGTAAGTTCAGGGATTTTCTTATTATCTGCTAATGGATAATACTGTTAAAGGAGCTTTTATTAAAGCCTTTACATGCCCAAGGCCTCCAGTTTAAATGCGACTTAGTCAGTTCTACTCAGTAGGTCCAGCTCCTTTGAGAGCACCTCAAAGTTTGCTATTGCAGTCACACTTTCACACTGTGCAGTCTATTTGTGAGAATGCAAATGCAACAACAAAAAATAACATAACATTGAATTTAAATATTAATCTACACAACTGAATGAAAATGTGTCCTTTGTGCTAAATACGCAATCCTATATTACTCTGCCATTGTTACTAATACAATAGCGATTACATGGCAAATGACAATAGTAGTTAAACAATCCATGACATGTCAAATAACAGTTGTGGATTGATGTTATTTGTTGTGGTTTTAGATCTTAAACTGAAGAGGTAGTGATACAGATGTAGCTAGGCTGGATTTGTGTAGTAGAATTACATTTGCAGAATTCTTAGGCAATAAATTAAGAACTCAAGGTAAGAGTATATTTACATATAGTGCTATTAAAAAATGATATTAACATGTCAATTATCTTGCTACATTGCGTTTTTCAATAGCAAAATCATCTTTAAGCTCCAGAAACTCCACCTAATTTACTTACACACGTAGCAGTGCTAAATTCTTGCAAGTGGGACAACACATCACCATAAATGCAGCGGTATGTAGAATAGAATTAGCACACACACAAATAGGATCTAGTATATAACCTTTTTAACTGACCATCAGTGCAGGTTTACAAAGCAACGTTTTGGGGGGGTTAGACCACCCTTTGTCAGGCTCAGTTAAAAAGGTTATATACCAGATATAACCACAGTGCTAACATGCACCCTCAAATAAAAGCCTTCAGGAGGAAAGGATTTTTCAGGAGGAAAGGCACATAACAAAGATTTTTATTACATACAATACAAAGAAGCTACATACACTCAAAGCAGTGAGATATCAAACATTGAGGATAACATGCAAGAACAACTTTCTAATGATTAACAAGATTTTGACTCTAGTCATCTGATCTGAGCTTAAGAAATTCAGCAATTTACGCTATAAAGCACAGTGATGGATGCTTTACTATTCAGGTGGTGTAAAGCAATCAACCCAAGAGGGAAAAAAATAATTCTGATAGACCACTCTGAACGTGGAGTGTGTATTATAAGTGTAACTTTATTTTATCTGTCAGCAATCTAAGGAACTCACACTGCCAATGTTCAACATTCCTATAATAATTCAAACAGCCTAATCTTAGCAGGTCCTTTCCAAATCCCAGTGATGATCCATTAAGCCATCCATGAACTTAATCAAAATACAATACAGATCTTTCAAATACCAAGTTACTGTACATTTTGTGCAAGGACTACAGCCCACGAGGCATCTCCATACACAAAGGGCTTAGTTTACAGACCAAACAGAATTGCAAAATAGTCCTGGGAATATTCTGCTGTCGAATTTAAAATGATATATGTCATAAATATGCAAGATTTATTTATATTTTTTGTCAGTCAAAACATTTAAATGCACCTAGACGTTACACCAAGCAGACATAAACATGTTCTGAAATACAATATCAGGCAGACATCAGATAATTTAAAAGTCTGTTTAAAAAAAAAAAAAAACATACGCAGGTAAATCCAAGGCCGAAAATAATGGTAAGGTTATTTTTATTCGGCTATTTTCACGGCCACGGCAACTGATCCTAGCTAGTACAATCGCAAAACCAGATACGTTGCTCTACTACTGCAGATGCTATTTAAAATGGGATTTTCATTTCACTTTTATTTAAAGCAGAAGCATAACAGAGGCAGAGTATTGGATATTAAAATGTTCCTTTCTAAACCAATTTGTCTAGACATTTACAAATGTATAAAAGAGCACAAGGAAGGGGCTACACTTGAGTAAGTTATTTATTGACTTACTTTTTGTTTTCTGCCCAGGTAACTTCAATGATTAAGGGTCTGAAATCCCCCTTATAGCTTACGCACATTATTAAAGAAATCATGAGAACACTGAAACAGTAGATCTTTTTATTTGGACAGGAATGGGCGCAGGGCAAAATACCTTTGGGTCCACTTGGTGGAAAGAAACTCCAACCCTCGACAAAAAAAAATTGCCTCATAAAGAGGCAGCATGCTCCTACTAACTGCAATGGTGCCTAAAATATTCATGAAAACACCACTTCTATGTACAGTATTTCTGATATTGTTTTGCATTTAAAGATCTATATTTATCTATGTAAAGGAGCACCATACCACACTAAATTAACATGGAAGAAATAATTACACAGCATAATCCCTGTGCGTAATTAAGTTGCACATAATTACTAAAAGAATTTGAAAATATGCCTTTTATCTTTTGGAATGCCCCTATAAGATTGTTTAGCTACATCTGATTGAACAGACATGATGCGAAGTCCAATTACCTGTGACCAAGTGATCTCTGTAGAAACAAAAAAGGTGCTAGTGTCTAAAATTAGATGCTTTCTAATAAAAATAGATGCATACAAATATTTCTGCATTGTAACTTAGAATGTCCAGGTGTCCAAATGTAACTTCACTATAAACTTTGATAATATTCAGTGTCCCTTTGAAGATATTATCCTCGTTTCTTAATGTATTCCTAAACATATCTGAATTTTGACCTGTAAATCCCACCATCTATATGTACACTTAACTACGGTAAGCATTAAGGTCTGTGTAATCACTGACCAAGGACCAGTGTCAATGCCAAAAGCTTCAGCCTCTTCCATGATTATTTGCTGCAATATCCCTTAGCAAAGTTCAAGTTTTATCTGGGGCAATGCTTACAAAACCTATGACCACTAAGTCCCCAAGACCAGGGGACTTATTTCCATTACAGGCACACTAACCTGAATACTCTTTGTTCAAAAAAAAATGTTACCGATTAACCATTGCACAGATATGTAGATGCTATAGTTGGCTATGAAAATTCAGTATTACAAAGCATCTGCTAATTTACAGTGTCCAGTAGTTTAGTAGCGATTTTCTGTTGCATAATCAAATATGCACTTATTATTGTAGCCCTGTGCTTTTAGTATATAGTCACATATTGTACCAGTTCAGTGGCAGCAATGGTGGCACTAGATTTGATACAATGACTAAATCTCATTCTGAACCAAAAGATGGACTTGTGATTCACATTGACCTTTTGTTTCTTTGTTTAACAAACCATGAACATACTGAATTTTGCAATAAAAACACAGATTTGTTTCCAACATTGAAACTTCAGGCACACTGGCAGTACAAAGCACCTAGGGCTTACCCAAAAGTGAATTGTGTGCAATGATTTTACTGAAGCAGAAGCAGTGGTCATTTCAAAAAGATGTTACAATATTTATTGTACAAGGATGCCCGACAATACATATTTAATTAAAATCCTTATTACAGTAAAATATAAATTCATGCACAGTGAATGTCTGACTATTCATTGTTCTGGGGACTCTACATTAAAACATTTTGATGAAATGTACAATAGTTTTCAGAACAAAGCATTTCCATTTCATTCTCCAAGGGGTCACGGGGCTTTACTCTTCCCATGGGGGCATGAGTCAAATAAAAAGATGTGCAGACTTATTGATAGAGTTCCTGGAACATGCACAGGAAAGCAATAGTTATAAAGGACAACAGTTACCTCGGAATGTGCTTAACAGACCTGGAAAATCCTTTTATTTCATACATACACTTACAGACAATACATACATAAAAATACACCATGGTTAACTAATAAAAGGTACACACTCATGTTAATATGTGCAGAACCAATAAGTTTAAACTATTATCATCTATAAAGGGAAAAAAATGGCAAAACAATTATATACCCTTTAACAGTTAATAAATGTAAGTGGAATTACTGAACAGATGATAGCCTTTTACTTTTTCCCCCCAATACTGAGGAACTGCCATATGCATCCTGTTGACTTATAATAAAAGGGATAAAAAAGGTATTAGATAATTCATGGGTTTACCAACACACCCACAGACATGCAATATTCATGTATCCCCTTCCTAGTTTCTGTCCCCAAATCCATATCATCATGATATACCACCAAAGCTGGAGAAGGGAGACTCGAAAAGATCCTCTACTGCAGTGATTTTCAACCGGGGTTCCGCAAGGACAAGCCAAGGGTTCCACGACACCTGCGGTACTAAGGTTAGCCGGGATACGGTCCCCATCACTGTCACACAATACCCATGTCAGCGATTGGGACCATATCCCGGCTAACCTGCCTACCTGCACGCAGTATGTAGTTCATACAAATGACAATAATTGGTCATATAACAATATATAACAAATAATTGCCTGTGTACACCAAGGGCTTTTCTTAGCAGGCTGATGGCTAATTAAATCTGCAGTCATCACAAACTCAACAGTGGGCACAAGAGTTTAAAATGATTCCACAAAGTTTAAAACAGGTATATCCAGGCACTTAATGAGCAGTGTTTTTTAGAACCAAGGATCATATCTGACCACCAGCTATAGTAAAAGGAAACAAAAACTGTTCCATCCATTTAATAGAGTTGAGGTTAATAAAGCATGTATTGGCTGCCTAGTGAAGTGAGATACTAGGCCATTCTCATCTTTCATTTACTGTATATTGTTCAGTAGCACAGATTAAGTAAATTACACTGCATAATAAAGTGTCAAAAAGGTAAGGGAAGTAGCACACGGCTCAATAACCTGGTTGTCCAAGTATTACACTGTGTATTGGTTAGTTGCCCATCAGTTGCACTGCACATTGCTCACTAGACTAAGGTGCTCAATAACCCAGCTCCATTGGACATTCTAAATCAGCTCAGTTGCACACTGATTGTGTGATACTCCACTACATTGTATATTGCTCAGCAGTCAGTTGAGTAGCCCATCATCTGCACTGTACATTGATCAGTTGTCTTCCAATTTTACAGTACATTTTTCAGATTTCCTGGTCTCACTGTAACAAGTCAGGACACTGGGATTTTTCTGTAGGACATGATTTATGAAATCATACACATTTGACAAAATCAATAATGTAACTGATGACATCAGACAGAATATTTCAAGCAGGATCACATTTTTGATAACAGATAGCATCTGCAATCACATAAATCTAGTAATAGATCAAGAAAAGGATAGAATAATGACAGCGGCAAGCTTGAAATAATAGACCATAAGTATCACTTATTGTGCTGTTCCCCTCAGTTACAGGTATTGTTATTTAGCTGTTATATTATTGCATCCCATTCTGCATCCATTCTTAGTTATTTTTTATGTGTTGTTGGTGCGCTGCCATCTGCTGCCCAGAATTTACATGTGCCCCTCTGTCTTTGTTCATAAAGTTTTCGCTTGGGGTTTTTTTCTGGTGAGCCCAGTGCTGTGTCCCTTCCTGTAGCAGTGTTCTTTTTTTTATCCTACCTTGACTGGAGGATATATGTTTCAGGCTTGCTGAAGCATCAGTTTCTGACCAGCAGCAGCAGCAGCAACAACAACAACAGCAGTAGCAGTAGCAGCAACAACAGCAGCAACAAGCTTCACCAAGGTTTTTATAAGTAAGCTGCAACAGTATAATCAACCACAGAAATGACCATAGTACTGTATCAGTTATTATAGCTGTATCCAAGCTGAATAAACCACATTCTGATTCATATCATTGTGTCGCTGCATCCAAATCTACTGAAGCTGAGCCTGCTTTTGTCCTATCTGCTCCATATTCTGGATCAGAAGGTAAGAAAGCCTCCCAGTCATTATCCACCAGCCAGTTACACCTTCATTCCCCTTATGTGGGGACAGAATACTTATTATTAGATATGACCAGCAGACAAGCACCTTACAGTGGTTGCCAAACTACTGTTTTCTGAAATCACTGACAGTCTGAGGTATCAGGGGATGCTAGCCATATTTTTTAAAGGGTATGCAAAACCTCTAAAGAGAGCCCTATTTACCTATTGTCAAGCAATACAGAGATTAAGAAACTCCTGACTCACCTCTTAATTCAGCAGAGCTGAATATCCCCTGTAACTGTTTTCTCCCTCTCAACCAGTTCCCTGCTCTGTGTAGCCATGCTCCCTCCCTTTCCCTACTCTCACCACAGCTGACCAAATAAGTGGTCAAACAGTTTTGATCTGAGCATGCTCAAGGTTAGGAACAGGCTTTTTAGATAAGGACAAGGGAATGGGATTCTACACAAAAACCAACTGTCTGAATATTGAATAATATCACTTGGGAGGCGGGGCTTGACACTACACAGGAAGAACCTGTACACGGAATGGCTGGGGGAGCAGGGCTGTTTAAATAAGAGGCAAGTAATACTGATCCCAAAATAGTTTTTACATTTTAATGTTAAAGTTGGCTTTCAGTATGTATACATGTCAGATATAAATAATGTTTTATTAAAAAATTTCATACCCTTAAACCAGTGTTTCTCAATTATTTTCTGTCATGCCCCCCCCCAGGAAGAAGAAAACATTTTGCGCCCCTGTGCGACTGTAAATAGTATCATTTTCCTGCCCAGCCCTCCCTGTCTCCAAGATTATCAGAGCACTATCACACTGTGCTTCCCCCACAAGCCCCTCACACACTGTGCTTCCCCCAAAACCCCCCTCCTACACTTGCTTCCCCCACAACCCCCCTCCCACTCTGTGCTTCCCCCACAACCCCACTCCTACACTTGCTACCACCATAGCCCCCCTCCTCCTCCCTTCTTACTACCTTCTCCTTACCCAGCTCCTCTGTTGCCGGCTGTCTGTGCTGTAGCACTGAGTTGAGCACTACAGCACAGACAGCCAGCTATAGCGATTCCTCTCCCCGAGTGGAATCGCTATAGCACTCAGCTCAGCCCTATAGCACAGACAGCCGGCAAAGTTGCCGGCTGTCTGTGCTATAGCGATTCCTCTCCCCAGCACTGATTAAGCTTCCTGTCGCTCACAGGAAGCTTAATCAGTGCTGGGGAGACCCTCCTCCGTTGCCGGCTGTCAGCACAGCAGACAGCCGGCAATGGAGGAGGTAATCTTGCCGCGCCCTCCTTTACGGAGCCTCGCGCCCTCCTTTACGGAGCCTCGCGCCCCCCCCACTAATTGAGAACCGCTGCCTTAAACAATAGCTGATGGGCTGGTGGTATACAAATACAGCAATAGCAAGGGAAAAAAAAATACAGCAATAAAAAGGAAGTGCCTAATTGTTTAGTATGGTTTAAAAAGAAAATATAATCTTAAAAAGATTTTATTTAATGAAGCCTGCATTGCATGCTTCAAAAAACAATATATGTGTATAATTATTAATCACCAGAGACACTGAAAGGAAATGTAATACAAACAGTAATTAGGTATATACTGTATATTTTAAATAACTCCTTAATTTAAGGCAAAAATAATTCTAAAATCACATTTCTAAGAATGAGGCAGAATTTGCTAAAATATGGTTTTCAGGTCTCTTTTGCATAGACTCCAATCCCAAGAAAGGTTTTTCTGCCGTCTAATTAGTATGAGGTTCAAACTGGCACTGATAGCCAGGAGTTTAGCACAGGATGCACATAACAGGGCTGACATTTAAACATTGCCCAACTGTGCACTTACGTGACATGAAAATATTTATATTTCTGATTTTGCTTGTTCTTCCAGAGCCTACGTCATTGCTGATGTAATAATTGTTGTGATCATGGATTATGTGTTTTAACAGGTAGTAATGTTTAAAATGTTCTATATGATGTCACCAGTGACACTTCTGATGCCGTTTGTTTAACAACTGGAATGATATGATAATTAGACCAATTTATTTTGCTGCTTGATTAAATAAAAACTAAGTGCTTTACAAAGAATGTCATTAATGAATTTGACATTTTTACAGGTAACAGTAAATCAAGAAATCACAACTTAAAGGGACACTAAAGGTGAAATTTCTAAAAGTCAAAAACTATTTTCTCCATCTTTTTGCCCATTTTTCACCCATAAATCAAGCAAAAACATACTTTTTGATCTTTTGGCCTGATTTTAAGGCAAAAAATTACTTTTTTGACTTTAGTATATTTTGCCCTTTTCTCAATTACGATCATAATATATATACACATACATGAACACTAAAGTAAATTTTCATAACAGCAAAATGTCAAACTATTAATATTGACAATTCAGTTATAAATTCCTACTGCAAACAAACTAAGAACAATTAATTTTTGCACCAGTCAGGCCCATTTGACCCTGCAAGATCTGTTTCTTCATATGTGATTGCACTTTGTATCCTGCCTGTTGAATCAACTGCAGGTGAACTGAACATACTAATTAGCAAAGTTGATAAAAAAAAAAAAACTAAAGTGTTAGAGAAATCCCTTATTAAAGAGGTTTTCTAAAATGTATGCAAAATGTATAAATTATTTACTTACAACCATGCATAACACAGCATAAACATGTATTTATGCATATTAATTTAAAAGTTTAGTGCCATAAAATATTTTATGTACAAGTCCAGAGAATCATAAATATAATTCAATGTACCTGTATAAGAGATGACAATTTAGGGAGGAAGCTACTTATTCAAGAGCTAAAGATCTGTGCAGGAAGTGGCAAAGTTATCTTGCATTTTTGTAACAAACAATATCTTCTGTTTAATTTTTCATTATACTTCACAAAATACAAACATTCTATATGTATTTATACACTGAAAGAGACCATTTACATGTACAGCTCTGGTACGTAAATCAAATATGCTTTTACTTCTTTTTTTTTTTTTTTTTTTTTTTTACTTGTCAAGTGCATTAAGATAATGTATAACATACAATTGAAATGAGCACTGACCCAGAGTGAATGAATTGGTGCTTGTTTATGCAACAGACAAACAAGGTTTCCCCTATTTTTACAAGCTCTGGGTAGAAATAAATGGCGTTGACTTGAGAAATGTTTCATTGTTGATTGGTCTTTTAATTTAATTTACAGAATGGTTGTGTTATAAAACATTTATTGTTTGTTGTTGCTTATGAGAGATTTGTTTTAAAGACCTGTATTATTAGTTTGGGAGCTTTGATATTTTAGTGTAAGTGCTTTGTCTATTCCTTTATAGTTGTCAGAAGTAGATGACAACCCTGCCGAATTTTACTTAGCGAGAAGACAAGAATCCTCAAGGTCAGCTAGCAGAAAGTGGGAAAAAAACATATCAAATGACACGACTGGGAATTATCAACTAAATTATTTCAAATACTTAGGATTTTAACTATGCCTCCTATATCAGTGTTCTCTTGTTACTCATATCAGTCATGAGAAATAGAAACGATATGTCAAAAGAGGCTTAAAGAAATGTGCGCGTTTTTATGACACACAGGGAAAAGAGACACGCACACACAGGCAATGGTCGGGCATTGTATGCCCAGCCTTTTATTATTTCACTTTATTAATAGAAGGCTTGGCAGGCTGATGAAAAGAGGTTCGTTTCACAGCTATGCAGAATGATGATTTATCAATTAACAGGTAATGGGGGAAATTCTCAGCAATTAAAGATATGATTTCTGAAAACAGCAACACTACCAAACAACTATGTGCTCCTTGGAGAAAAAGGCATATCTTCTAAATAAGGTGTAACACACTTCAGTGTGATAGAGTGGGAGGAGGATAATGAAGGTATATAGAGGAAATGCCCCCAAAGGTCCTTGTTGATTGAATATTCTCTTGGAGGAAGTGCAGAGGGATTGGATTCTCTTTACAGAATGGTTAATCACTGTAGAACCTCATATACTGAACTTAAATGACTACTAAACATAGTTCAACTTGCAAGAATAAAGCTTTAATTTGACAACTATAGTCTTTTTTATTAACCCTCACAAAATCATTTCAATTCAGCAGAAAAGAGTAATAAAAAATGACTGATTTAATGTTATGTGTAATAAGTATGCAGTTAAAAGTACTGAGTGCAGAAACATATTATTTTGGTCTACATTTTAAAGGGAGATCAAGCCTCAATTAATTCCTGCAACAGCATGTTTATACAGTACATACATATATACAATATATATTAATATATGAAGATTTGTACACGCACACACAACACCAACATTTCCTAAATGTCCAGCAAGACTCTGGGGGGTTATTCACCGAAGTCTGAATTGTTGCGTATAGGTGTGAATTCGCCAGCTAACACAGTTGCAATAGACTGCTACTGTCGCAGTTGCATCTTTATAATGAGAATATTGTCACAACTTTACTATGGAAAATTGTCACAATCGCAACCTTGAAAATTGTGGTCATGACTTTACAATGGGGAAATTGTCGCAATCGCAGATTTGCTATGGGAATCTGCAGTTTGAGAATTCGACAGTCGAATTCGCACCTTAGTGAATAACCCTCTGAATGATGGCAGAAACACGCATCTAATGTGTACCATGGGTAAATATTTAGCTGTTCTCCTCAATATGTTGACTCAAATTCATATGTAACAATGAGGTCAGACTTGCCATCTTGATTGGGCTCAAGTAACCCTATGCTTGAAACAGAATCTATGAATTCAGTGTGGTTAATACCCATATGACTCAACCACTCTTGTCTGCAACCACAGAACAATCAAAACCAGGATCCATTTGCTGAACATTATATATATATTAAACTTGTTTAATGTTTTAATGTGCTGTCATGTGTGTAAGGTGTGATCATTTTAATATTCTGTACTGAAGACCATGCATTCCTGGAAGAAGAAACCCTAAAATAATCCACCTTAATACTGAACCAGCCCCTTATCTATTTTTTATGCACCATTCATACAGACAAACCCAGCTATTTGTTTTTCTTTGTGATCCAGTTGACCATATATATACTCTATTGAAGCTTCTCATAGATTCCTTAAGATGCTATTCTTTTAGTTTGAAGTACTACCATTGCATTATCAAAGGTAAGCAAGCTATGTGTGGTGACTGCACTGAAATTCAAAAGATTACCAACAGGGAATTTTAAAACAGGCCCTAGGTTTCTCCTAATAACGATGCACAATCTAATTGCAACTGAAAACCTCTATTATTCATCATTTTGCTTCTATCTTAATTTAAATATTTAATCATAATAATTTTGATGTTAAATAATTATATATGTGGAACCTATTGCACAAGGATTAGTTGACCTTATGACAACACACAAAGTAAACTATATAATCTTTGAGGAAACTAGGTGAAATCGATTAAAAATAAACATAAATACAGTATACAGTACATGAAAACTGCCTCGCTGATTTATAAAGCTGTGCGCACACATTATGGCACGTAGCCATAAAGGAGGGGCTGGCAACAAACACAAAAGATCCTATTAATAATATTATAACCTTGGTAAACACTATTCATAATATTGTATACTGTAAACTGAAATAAGCAGGGTTGCTGGTCTTTGTGTCGCTATCACTGTTCTACAAATATTCCTCAGTGATAAAATGCAGAAAGGTATTGTTGCTGTTTAGTAAGTAAAGATGAGGTTCACAGTGTGTAAGCAACAGTAAGAGAACATGGGCTCGATTTGCATCAGCTCTTTGTGACCTTAAACACTTGAGGCTCATGCTTTTTTCTGTTTCTATAAAGAGCACACTATAAACAAGGGACACTATACAGTAAGATATTGTTAATTATACAGTATATGAAAGAATATTGTACTTTTTCTAACAATTTACAGTGTCTTGAGACAGTCTGGTAAAGAAAAAGTATTACATCAAAATTCTGACTCTATATTTTCCATAATTATTCACTAATGTAAAATATACATTTGCTCTTTTTCAGATGTTAAAGTTGCTGCTCATTAAAATATGACAAATACACAGCAATCACACTGAATTAGTTTGACACATCTCTATTGCATGGCTATAAGAATCCAGAGTACTGAAAACAGCCGAATAGGGCAGAAAGAAATAAGAGTTAGGGAGGTAGAACAGCAAAAATAATGAGCCGATTGTGTCCAAATCCCACGTGTACTTCATTATATTATTCTGTTATATTGCAAACAGCTATCACTTAGAAAAAAAGCTGACTTTTTAAAGTTACTTTTCTGTTTAAATCTTTATGCTTTCCCCTTCAAATTGCCTGCATTAGAGGTGGCTCTAGAAAGATACCCACTGGGGGGTAGTGGAAGAAAACAAAACCAGATGCATTCCAGCAGTCAACGTCTAGCACATCCAACCATTACTCTGTGGCATGTAGGATTATACAGTGGTCAAAAGGTTATTTGGATGGTATCTCTGTGGATCTTGCCTCCTACATACACAAAAACAGATACATTAACTTTTTTTTTTTTTTTTCAAATTGCAGCACATTTTATTTCCTGAATCATAAGCTACGCTGGACATAATTATAAAATGGCACTGAAACACAATGCCAGTGTTCACAGTTTAAAAAACAAAGATAACCAAGAGGTAGATTATCATTTTATAGGTACAATTTGTACCTATCTTCCATGAGATGAGAGAGGTGGCACACAAGAAACGGATCATTAAGCCTTTGTGTGAAGCCAAAAGAAATTAACCAGCTGCTGCAAGAGCCACCTCACTTATTCGTGATGATAGAAGGATGCCAACTTTACATTTTAAAGCCATAAATTAAATATAAAAAGTCTGCTGCCCCTACATCTTGTGGTCAATCAAAGAGATGAAGTTATCCGTGACAGGCTCTTTAAACATAAAAATTGAAGCAAAGGCGTCATTCTGCCAAGTGTCATAATCAGCATGGTGTACATTTTTAGAAAAAAGGCATTTCAATTCATTCTTTTTTTTTATTTTTGGGAAATCTTGTATGAAAAAAAAATGTAAATTCAAGTTATAGATTTAGCAAAATAATAGTTATAAATGTTACTAATTAATAAAATAAGAAACGTTTGCTATGATGATGTCAAATTACGAGAAGCAGAGATCCTATCTTACTTTCTTTACTCTAATGTTAAACTGGTATTCAAAAACATCAAAAACATCCTGTGCTGATAACACAATGCATATCTTAAACCAGCAGAAACCTGCCTATATATAGAATAAGCAGTGAGAAAAAAAAAATTATTCCATCAAATCAAATTGCAAACTTTCTGATTGTGACATTTTTTTTTTTAGTGCGAAATGATAGAAAAAAATCTGTTAGGGTAGGACGCAGCAGAGTATTCAGCGTTTGTTAAGAGCATCTTGGGAATTTAACTAAAACTGTTAAAACTGACACTATTGGCTTTTGTTAACACATTAAGAATGGGAAGCCTGCCAGCCTACATATCCTCTTAAGCATCACTTCAGTGAAGCAATCTGGAAGAAAAGAAATAAAATAATAGAGATACCAGTTTCAGAATATTTTACAAGGCCAAGTTGCCAGTTTAACACATTTTTACCTCAATGACTTTGTCCTGCAATAACATGTCTACTTTATTTACGATTTTAGAGCAGAAAAGGTAAATTCCCACAATAGCAGATCAAACCTTTATTAAAATAACTACCAGAAGCATATCTCTGTAAGATTGTATGGGACAAGACCCTCACATGAAGACAACATCCCCCCCAGACCAGGCACATGACACATGCTACCTAGTTGTTTTGTCTCACCCAGATAATGAAAATACCAACAAGCCACACCCCATCACATAACCAGTCAACACTTGACATTTCTTCATTCACACCACACAAGGTTAATGAATTATACATTTAGAAGAACACACTTACTGTGTGATATAACACCCAAAGTACATCTGGGTACTTAGAATCCATAAATATACACACATGCACATAGGGCTATTTGTTGTGAAATGACAGCACAAATAGTACTGTAATGTAATAGGAACAGAAGAATAGGTTGTTGCAATTGTTTTTTTACTGCAGCAATAGTGAAGTAATGCCAAGTTAGAAGGTACAGTACCATACAACAGTACAACACTGCAAGTGTATATATTTCTACTCGCACTCACATTTGTCTCCTTAACATCAAACTCCACAGTGCCTTCTTGGGAGATACATTCATGGAAACCAAGGCAAGGAACCTGCCCCTGTTTCTCCTCTGTTTGCAAGGTGGGTGCTAACCAGTGGTTCCTAATATATTGCTGAGACAGCATTAATCCTGTGTCTTCTGCAGATTCTTAGGGGGTTATTCACTAAAGTCCAAATTGTTGTGTATAGGTGTGAATTCACCAGCTATACATAGTTGCAATAGACTGCAACTGTCGCAGTCACGTCTTTATAATGAGAATATTGTCACAGTTGTAACTTTATTATAGGAAATTGTCGCAATAGTAACTTTAAAAAATTGTTGCGACTTTACAATGGGGAAATTGTCATGGATTTGCTAAGGGAATCCGCTGTTTGAGAATTCGACAGTTGAATTCTCACTTTAGTCAATAACTCCATTAGTTTCACAAAAAACTCTCTTATTACTGCCCTACTAAAGTTTACAGGGACTTATGCTAATTTGAGGGTGGATTGTACAAACCCAAGCACATTTCCTATGAGTGTTGCCTTTCCCACTAGACATCTACATCATCACCATTTACAGCATAACAGAGATATACAATACCACTGCTGGCTGCAACACATTCAATGGCTCCAGTGAAGTTGCAAATTGTCTGGCTGAAAGAAAGAAACAATTAGTGTAAAAAAAAAAAAAGGGTAGGAATTGGGCATCTACAAGGTTTTCCAACAAATTTCTTTTGGCAACACTCTTGGCATAACATTGTCAGAGTTCATTGGTAGATGGTCTAGCACATAGCAGATGTTTGATTGATAAGACAACATATCTGGCTACTTAATGCATAAGGCCATGCTGCTAGGAAGGATGTTTTAGTGCCCCATACAAAGATGTTCTTTACACAGAGCCTTGCACTTTTGCAATATGCTACACACAGTGAGTACAGAAAAAATGTGAACCAATTAAGACTTTGCTTTGCAAAAGTATCAGAGATAGATTGTTCAACATACCAAAAACCTAAAAGCTTGCCAAGCCACAGCGATGAGAAATGTGACCAATTTCATATTAACTACTTTGCTAATAATTTTAGACAATGCAAAAAACATCCCTTAAAATATCAAAAACCTCAATATTTACAAAAGATAACATTTTTGAATGCTAAATCTCATTCACAGCTACACTCCCCTTTGATGCTGTCTAATGTGCATGATATAACAATGCTGCACTCTACATAACACCACATGGTACTGTATCCTATCCTGACACTTTAAGGGGTGCATTTATTCTTTAAAGTTAATGCAATGCACATGTCTCTTGGGATATAGTTAGATAAATTAGAATGGGAAGAGCTGACTAAAGTGAGTAACACACTTGGATGCTTAATAATTTATTACAATGCTTTATCATAACAACACAAACAGATCTAAAAAAAAAAAAAAATCATATACATTCTCCAAGTAATTAAAGATAAAACATTACATTCAGTGTAACATTGAAAAGCACTTCTTGGTGAGGAGAGCAGTGGAAACACTGCCAGTTATAAAAGACCAGAGGTGGGTAGGAACGAGTTACATTTACTCAAGTAGCTTTTTGGAAAAATTGTACTTGTGACAGTAGTTTAATGTGAAAAGACTTTTACTTTTACTTGAGTAAATCTTTGGTGAGAAAAACACTACTTTTACTCTGTTACACCGCGCCCTACTCTTTATAATGTATGCATGTATAATTTTATTTATAAAGCGCCACAAATTTACGCAGTGTTGTACAATTCAGCAATACAAGTACAATAGAGACATGGGAAAAGTGCATTGCATTAAACAATACAAGTAAAATATCACAAGGATACCTCACTTTAAATCCTAAGTTGCAGTTGACACAGGAGGTTGTAGGTCCTTGCTCCGTAAAGCTGACAATCTAAGGGGGTTATTCAATAAAGTCTGAATTGTTGCATATGGGCAGTGCGGTGGCTCAGTGTTTATCACTGCTGCCTTGCCACAGTCACAACTTTACTACGTAAGAAAATAAGTTTACAAAATTTACTCAAAAACAATGTTTGCCAAACAACCACTCAAATCGGAAAAGAGTAAATGAGGGGTGCCAGGATACAGGCGATTTAAATATCAATGAAAATCCTTTAAAGAAAGTCCGGCACTCCCAATCATTCAATGAATTCTTTTATTGTAAGTCCATTAAAAACAAGCGATAACCAGGCCTGGACTTACAATAAAAGAATTCATTTAATGATTGGGAGTGCCGGATTTTCTTTAAAGGATTTCCAAAATTTACTGGTAGAAAAGTTTTACAAAAAGACCAGTTGTTTATTGCAGAATTATTTTGGCTACAATTTGCCTTTGTGTTTTTTTGTAAGCAATTTAAAAGAGATGTGGTTCATTACTGTTTTATTTTGTCTAATATTGCCTTTATGGTTTTTATTTATAACAGATTATTTTCAATCTCATTAGAAGTCATTGTTTCCATTATTTCAATTTTCCATGGTGTAATTTATTGACACGAGATGGTACTCTGCATTAACTCACTACTTTAGTAGGTTATAATCAATGTACTTTTTCTCCATTAAATGTTTGGATACATACTCTCTACTTTTACTCCAGTAAATGTTTGGATACATACTCTCTGCTTTTACTCCAGTAAATGTTTGGATACATACTCCATACTCTCTGCTTTTACTCCAGTAAATGTTTGGATACATACTCTCTGCTTTTACTCCAGTAAATGTTTGGATACATACTCTCTACTTTTACTCCAGTAAATGTTTGGATGCATACTCTCTGCTTTTACTCCAGTAAATGTTTGGATACATACTCTCTACTTTTACTTGAGTAATATTTGGTTCAAGTAACAATACTTTTACTTGAGTAAAATTTTTGAATACTCTACCCACCTCTGTAAAGGACTTTAAATAGAGGAGCCTTTAATAATTTCCCACTTGTAAAACCTATCAGCAAACAATCTGCCTGTTTGGTAGAATAGAGCCAATACATTTTGCTTTATATATCACATTCTATTTTTTTTTTTCTGTATATAAATGTAATTTTTCTCCAGTCTTTGGCTTTAATGCAAACTCAGACAATTCTAGCTTCAGGCAATATAAAAGGTCTGGAAAATATTCAATGGATTTCTTGCCTTGGTTTTCATGTATGCAACTCCCAAGAAGTAAAAGAATGTTAAATGTTTGCGTATGTTCATAAAGTAGGGTCCTTTACATGATACTGAAGCGCATGCACTGATCGTATAATATTGCGAATATATTTTAAAGACATTTATTTTGGAGACATCAGAGAAGCTAACCTTAAATGTTGTGTTTACCATATGTATTGATGAATACAGTCATGCTTTAGGTTTTTAATTGAATTCAGCTTGCATGCATTAAAGAAACCCACACGTTTTTAATCCACTGATGACCTTCTCTTATTAGATGTACATGATTAATCTAGAGGAGTGAAGGAAGATTGAATTGAAAATAAAATACAGACAGACAGAGATAGAGGGACCTGACATGATATGAATAAAGGACATGACACCACTAGATGACTCATAATGAAGAAAAGATCAGAAGGAATTTGTCCGATTTTTTTTTTCTTTCAAAAATGAACCGACAAGGAAAATCTGAGCTTTTGGCTCAACTATTAATAATAATAATAAAAATTCTAATAATAATAATAATAATAATGAATATAGTCCCTGCCAATTAATAACCATTCAGAAACACCAACCTAGAGACAAACTACAGGGCTAAGTAAATACAAATCTAAAAGAAAGAAGAAAATAGAGAAGCTTTTCATATTTACCACTGGAAACTCACATTCAGTTTTGTCAAACACCATTTAACAGTTCAGTTCTTTCAGACTGCTCATTTCCTATGATATGAACTGCAAAACTCAGAGCTAGAATACTGCCTTACATCTTATAATGGCAATAATTAACTTGCCTAGAAGGCACATGATTACATCATTTAAATATACACCCCAAGCGATGCCCCCAGGCCTTAGTGACTAAACCTATTACATGAATACACATCCCTGAGCTTTTTGATTAGGGAAAACATGCCACATTTCCATCATACCTGCATGAAGAAAGTTAGAAAACACACTTGTTTTATAACATGTTCAATAGAATATCTAAAACCTATGTGTTGTGTTGTAATTGACAATTAGTGCTTTCATTAAATGTGTTAGGGGATATAGGGTTCATGGCAAAAAATCTGAAGTATTCTATAAATATGTTTGTTAAGTATTCATAAGACAATAAAAAAAACATATTCATGAAATGAGGGGCAACTGTACTATAAACCAAATGGAAAAAGGCAACTCAAGTCAAATCACAGAAGGCTTATACATTGTGAATGCACATTCCATTACTACCAATGTCAAATTATCAGAGTAAATCCATCAATTAAATTAGGAGAACTAAAGAAAATAATTTTACTCATTTTTATTCTGAAGCTGGGTATGTAGGCCAGCATAACAAATTAAGCTCAAACATAGGGGGTTATTCACTAAAGTCTGAATTGTTGCTTATAGGTGTGAATTCGCCAGATAAAGACAGTCACAATGGGCTGCTACTGTCACAGTTGCATCTTTATAATGAGTATATTGTCGCGACTTTATTATGTGAAAATTGTTGCAATACTAACATCAAAAAATTGTCGCGACTTTACAATGGGGAAATTGTCACGGATTTGCTATGGGAATCCGCTCTTTGCGAATTCGACAGTCAAATTTGCACCTTAGTGAATAACCCTCTGAGTATCTAATGTATTTTGATTTACATTGAATTAAAAAATTGTAGTGTGTGTACACTTATTTACCCAAATGGTTTGTTACTCCACACATCCATCGTCCCAATGCAAACAATTTGAAGGAAACAGCAAAAGGAGTAAAATCAAAGTTTCTTCAAAGCGTACATTAGGTACCTACACTAGGTGTACCTAGTAATGGAAGAAACTGCGCTTTGAAGAAACTTTGATTTTGCTCCTTTTGTTGTTTCATTCGAATGGTTTTCACATACGCTGTAAACATATAAACATACATCTAAGCCAACATATATTTTAATGGATTATGGATTTTTTTTTTTTGAGAGTGAGGCCAAATTTAGTTTCTACATCGGGCACAAGACCATCTAAGGTAGCTCCTATGGAAGTTTCCAAGATCTTTGCTTTAGTTTATGGCTTAAAGTATGCGGAAATCAGAGTGTCACATATGTGCTTGTTGAATATCTTATTCTATAACCATAGTTTTTGACATGATAATACTTCCTCGCTTGCTTCTAATAGAACCTCCACTAATCTGTAAAGACTTTCCACTAGATTATACAAGCCTGCTGGGATTCACATCATTAATCCATAAGAAATTAAGGAGGTAGGGGCCTCATGATGTTGGGTGATAAAACCTTATTTAATGCCGTACCAAGGGTGCTTGATGGGACTGAGGTCATGACTCTGAAAAGGCCAGTGAAGTTCTTAAACCAACACCCCAACAAAGCACTAAATCTACAAAAGCATTTTTATGGCACTTACTGTGCGAACAGGGGGCACTGTCATGGTGTAACAGAACTTTTCCCAAACTGCTGCAACATATTTAAAAGGACACACATTTTTCTCAAGTCCCTATATGGTGTAGCATTATGATAAGTCAGGTTATTTTTCTGGATTGACTAGTAGACCTAATTTGGACTAATTTTGGTAGGTTCTAACCACTGCATACTTTAAACACCCACAGCATCTGCCTTATTTGAAAGGTATTGACCAGTTGTCAGTAGCCTTTATGTTTGCACATTTTTCATTCTTGCCACACATCAACTTCAAGAATTAACTGTTTACTTGCAGTCTAATATATTCCACTTCTCAAAATCCTTGATCCAATCTAGAAAATGACAATTGGTATGTGGGTTCTGGTTCTTGCTTCACCCTCTGTTTCTGGTACAGCTACACTCCTAAAACAAAAATACAATAAAATGAAAGCAATCTATTGTTCTGAAATGTTTCTTATCTGTAACTTCCACCTAATGCCAACCTGCAGTACAACTCCCTTATGAGAATTTGCAGTTGAGAAACGATAGAATGGCCATGGATTTACCATTTTGATACATGTGCTGCTAATGGATTCAACAAAGGTTTAGAGTTGAATTTGTTTTTACTGCTTGCAGGTCACATGTACAGAAACAGGAAAAATTTTTGTTGCCTTGAAAATGATCCCTAAGAGAAAAGCAGAAAACAATAAGCAAAAAAAGGCAACATCGACTAGAATAGAAGCAATTTTTTTACCATTTATGAAAATTGTATAATCTAAACATTCATTTTGATGGAATCAAACCAAAAAAACAAAACAAAATCCGAATGCTAATTAAGTTCTATACAAATTTAAAGTTAAATATACCCAGTAAAAACAAAAATAAAAAAAAATCCAATCTTATTTACATGCAAGTATATCTTTCATAACCCAATGTTTGGGTCCAAACTATATTTAAAAATATTATGGTTGTTGAGCACCTTACATGCTGCCCTCAAATTAATTTCTTCAAGGTTTGAAGATCTTTAATTGATCTGTGGACATTATTATGCATGAAATCTGCCAATAGGGCATGACATTGATACCATTGCTTTATACATATTCAAACATTTCCATATTTTTTAAAGAAACTAAGCAACATGTCAATATTTGGAGTTTTCATCAGTATGAACATCTGTGACCAAGTGAAATGATTTACCTGCTACATTTAAAAGTTTAGTACAAAGGAAACCAACTTCATTTGGCCTCTTTCCCCTGGCATTTTTCATAGAAGGATCAAAACTCTTTTTTTTATAGTAGCTTTTAAATTATCTTGTGAAAAAAACAAACATTTTATGCATCACTCATAATTTACTGCACCACAAACTCATACAACTTTTGTCAGCACTATTACTATGTTCACATGTTAATTTTTTCTGCTGTTGTTGTTTACAGAGACTGACTTGTTACTGCTAGAGAAGAATAAACCTTCAGCAGTGCTGGAATCATACCCTAGGGTACAGAGAAAACCGTAACAAAAAGGGGAAGATTTTGCAATAACCAAGGAGACTGTAGATACTTAAGGTTGTTACAAATTATTATCCACAATAAATCCAGCTGTCATCTTTCATGCTATCCAACCTGAAATTTTATGAGCAAATTGTCCCATGTTTGCCTTAACAAATGCAGTTCAATAATTTATATCAATAACATGGTAAATATTTCCACTATACTATGGAATTGCATTTTTTGTTAGCTTATAATTACAAAAATGATTCAAATGAATCCCTTGATTTGTTTGAATATCCCTTGTTAGAGCCACAGACCTCTCTGCCTCTCTTGTTTTTCTCAAAAGCAATTTAGAAAATGCTTGTATTTGAGACAAAAGAAGAACATTTGGTGAAAGAAAATTCATCATTAGGTATCTAGAGGTTTGTTAATAGAAAAGGCAACTCCCACAGTGTATCCTAGAGCTCAAGCCAGACACACATGCTCAAGACCAGCAAGCTGCCTTCACAGTGGGCCAAAAGTCATTATCATAATTTTATATTACATAGGCTACACTGAAAATTTAATATATCCCAGCAAAGAGAGAGACAAGAGACATTTTGCATAATGCTGCTACGAGCACTCCCAGTTATCTTGCTACTCTTCCTTGCTACCCCATGCAGATAATCACACCAGGAAAAAGAAGTTCATTACCTTAGCCAAATCAAAATGAGACTTCTCTTTTGATAGTGAATTTCATTAGTAAACCCTGGCTAGTACAGGAGGGAGATTTGATGAATCTATCTTGTAGTAATAATTTGGTGCAATCAGATACAACCCTGATTAAAGTGTTACATCTCTGTTAGAAAAGCAGAATAAAACACAGAAATTGGGTGTGTATTAAAGGAGAACTATAGTCAGATTACATCTTTACATATGCAGTACTGTACCTTAGTGAGACTCCCACACCAGGATATCTGTATGTGACATGTACCGACCAGTTTTACATAAAAAGATACCCTCCCTCGGACATTTTTGCCCTACTTACCACTTAACAGAGCACAAGTTATCTTTCCTCTTTAAACTCCTGCATTTCAGGAATGCAATCAAGCATGACTGATGAGGCCAAAAGGTCAACACACTGCTTAACCAATAGCAGTCAGGCAGCTTTTTCTTTTCATGTGTAGCAGTTATATCACACACATTTCCTGGTGTGGGAGAAATTATTCTGCTTCAGATGAAACATCTACTGGGGAGAAACTCTTCTCATTAAGGTATAGTACTGCATATGTAAAGATGTAATCTGACTATAGTTCTTCTTTAAGGTAATAGCAATGGAGTTTAAAATATCTCAGTTTAGAACTTTTCCATTATTGATAGAAAACACATTGTTCATGTCTACACACATTACAAACAAAATCGGGAAAAAAAAAGTACTGAGTGAAAAAAAAAATTGTTGATGTGAAATGGAAGCAACAATTAAAGAAGAAATTAACTTCTGGAAGAAACTAAGCTATATCAATAGATAATTGATTGTTAACTCTCAACACTGCATAAAACAATTGAAATTAAGAAATTATGCAGTAATTCTTGATATTATTCCACTCACATTAACAAACTCCTGCACCATACTTGTTAGCCTTGTGGCACCGTCCCCTCTCTGTTGTTATATCATATCAGAAAAATGAAGACCTAAGTAGCTGCAGTTGTGCAAGGTTTCTTTCACCGCTGCAGATTTACTGGTTGTTGCACTTCAGCTACATTAGCATAGTCTTGGATGATGCATGCTTGCAATGCAGATTATCTCAAATGATGCAAAGGACTACAGCACCCCCAATATAGGGGACCACACCCTGCTTGTAGTGTCTGTAGCACAGCCTTTAACTATGCTGCGCGTATAAGTGCCGCTGACACAGCAGCATTGGGTCAAAGGGCATGTGGGTGGTTCTAAATCCCTGCTTCTTGCATTGCAGTATTCTTCATTTCAGAGTGAAATGAAGGACATGGGCTGGTAAGACCTATATCTTACTAACAGGATTGGCTGGAATGTAGCATGGCAGCCATTTGGTAACTTTATCTTGTATTTATGGATATTATTTTCATAAGGAGTCACTAGGTTACAGAGTGCTATACAATTTACAATTTAGTAGCAATATATTTATATTAAATCAGACAATGGAGAAGGGATTAACATAGTTACATTACAAGCATCTAAACATGAAATACATCACTCTAAGTAGCAGAAAATGGTTAAAAAAAAAACAGTAAAAGAGGGTGGAGGTCTCTGCCCCATAGAGCTTACAATCTAAGTATCTTGTTAGAATTACAGTACTGCAGTACTCATAATAACACAAATATTTGAGAAATTAACAATCTCTCTGCAAAATAATCTGCCCTAAAGTGTCATATTGAATATTTATTGGAAAAACATAAATAATTAAAACCTTTATTAGAATAGGGCATATGACTTATTAAGCTATCTAATCTCTAGAAAAGGTCCCCAGATATTGGTGCCTTATCAAAAACATTACACAGGGACCACATTTCCACAGTTTTTCTAACTATTGACACTTTACAGATGTTCTTTCCAAAAAGGCAGACTTATGTGTTGTGTAAATGAACTTCTGTGAAGAGTAACCCCTCACCAGCATTTTACATGCAAATGGATATGGGCAGATTCATAAGCATAAATTCTGCATATTGCCACCAGGAAATATACAATAGGAAACACCAATGAGGCCCCATACCCTAGGGTACAATAAGAAAAAAAACCTGCATATTACTTGTATGTATTCAGTGAGGACAGTTTTAGCAGAATATTTTAGCTTTTTGATGTTTTTATTAATTTCATATTTTAGAACATGTTGGTTGCCAATAGCAATAAATCCTTTTCTCTGAATAGGCAAAAAAAAAAAATGCAAACTAGTCTACAAAAATTTTGTTTTTAATTAAAATGAGAGTTGCTTTATGAATTTCCCAAGACATATCAATCTAGAAAATGTAGTAGGTGTCTTTCATAGTGGCCATGGTTGCATATCATCTCTTTGAACGCAAGGTAAAGCCAAGTAAAAATCTATTTTAGACATTAAAACATTTCCATTGAGTTAAATAGGTGCTAAATAAGAAGCCAATACCTTTAGGGATCATTGTAAAAGTTCAGATGGTTTGAGCAGCTATCAGAACATCATTTCCATTATGAATGAACACCTGAAAAAACAGCACTTCCATTGAAACCTAAGAGCAGCCTGGTTCTAGCCAGCTGCTGGCAAAAGTGTTTTAACTTAGGCCCACAATGAAATATACACATAATATGGATCCATGGGGAGTTAAAGGAATGCATACTCTCCATGGATTAAAAAAATAATAATAAGGTTAGTAAGTAAAAGGGAAAACAATAAAGCAACCTCCTGGTTACAGTTGATGCAGAAGCATAACCCCCACTCTGCTCAAGTGGCACAGCTGAAACTGTTCTGCAATAGCCGGGGTGCTAAGCTTTGCTAGAAAAAAAATATAATACACTGCAATTAAAAAATACTCAAAACACACCTTAAAGAAATTGAGTCACATGCTAACACAGTCAAATAGGTAACAACCAGCAAATGCAGCAAACAATAAGATATCAACCCAGAGAGAAGCAGTTTTATAATTACTGCAGGTTTTACATCTAGGCAATAAGCCTGACTGCAGTTGCACATGGATGATACAGATCTGATACAGATCAGCATGCAAACAAAGTTATGCGGATTCTAAGCACACCCATAAACCGAAGTAATAAGGTGCTACCTCAAGGTTTAAAGCAGGGGTCCCCAAACTACGGCCCGCGGGCCGGATGCGGCCCCCCAGAGGCCATTTACCCGGCCCCCAGCGCCGGGCC
>WMED01000123.1:0-24667 GCA_019650415.1 Pipa parva
CTAGATGGAGCTGTTCTGAAGGCTGTCATGGAAAATTTAGTTGTAGGGGCAAGCATTACATCAGCTTTTACTCAAATATGCAATATCCAGAATGCACATAGAAAGACTGGCCCGTGTACAAAATAAATTACATTATCTATAAATTCCTTTCCTGAGAGAATTTCCATTCCTTTTAAATTATCCAACAAAAGATGAAATGTAATCAACTCGGAAAATCCCGGTTTCACTTTTCTGAGTTTATTCCCGCGAGATCTCTGCAGTTTCTTGCGGTAAATATTACGAGATTTTTTTGATCGATATTTACCGATGGAAACTTTTCGATTGAGTTTTTTTTATTGAATTTTTCGATGGACAGGCAGCCATACTTTACATTAGTAGGATGGATACTTTTCCATTGAAAAATTTGCTAAAAAAACTCAATTGAAAAGTTTCCGTCAGTAAATATCGATAAAAAAAATCTCGCAATATTTACCGCGAGAAACTTCAGAGATCTCGCAGGAATAAACTTGTAAAAGCAAAATCAGGCTTTTCCAAGTTTATTAAATTTGCCCTTAGAGTGGAAGAATTAAAGAAATAACAATACTAACCAAGTGCAAATAACATGAAACAAAATTATGATTTTTTTTTTATCAACTGGATCAATTAAAAGAATTGGAAATAATATACAGTATCTGTCTTCTGTTGTAACATAATAAGGTAACACAACAAAGTATGTTTATCTTTAAAACTTAAATGGAATGGAATTTTATGAAACTTTTCATTCAGAACATCCTATATGCCAAAACTGGTGCAGCTGTTGAACATTTTAAACCTCCTGCGGAATTTGTATATCGGAAGGAAAAATATTTGTCAGCTAACACTGCACTTTGTCTGTTATTTTTAGAGAAACTTGGAATATTGGATTTTTAGAAGCCAGCTATATTGATTTCTAAATCATACCAAGGAAAGTAAAATATTCAGTTAAGGGAAGGTGCATATTATTACTTGTTCATATTACCGTAAAAATGTGTTTATATTCCTAAAAATAAAACACTGTGATTTTCCAATGAATACAAAAGGAACATATTGCATTATTCACAGTGGAACAAAAAATGCTTTGTAGCAGAACCAATAATACAATGATGAGATCTTAAATTGCAGTCAGAATTCCTGCCTGATGTATAAAGCATCCAGATGCCAAAAGGAAAGCCTCAACAAAATGATAAAGATAAAATCAAAGAGCTTAGGTCACATGAACATATTGACTTGTCAAGATGATCTAAGCTCTGCAATAGGTGTATTTTATTAACTTGGAAACTGTTTGGTTCAGAAGAATCATCTTTTTTTTTGGCTTTTCAATTCGAAGGTAGAATAGAGTTACTTTAGAATAAATAATGGGGTGACTGCACTAACTCTATATGTGTTCAACATCCATTTCAATGAAGTTATGAACAATATCCTTTGGCCTGAAGGAATAGCCTTCAGCCTACAGTGAAGTCTGTTCTTTTGTTCGGTTAGATGCCTGCAGATTCCACTTGCAAGCTATTAGACAATTTATAAGGTTTGGGTACTTATCAGCATGTACTGAAGAATAACCCTGGGGCTGTTCTCCATACTATGCCTGCTGTTGTGAATAATGTGTGATGGGTTCTGACAAAGATGAGTGGTAGTGATAAATTATTTTAAGAAAGGGCCATATTGGATCTACAGTCTGAACACTTTGTAGCAGGAGTGAAAATTCTGAATCAGTGTTTAGGTGTGAAGTTGTGGGACACAATCCACCAAAAAAGAAATGTGAATAACTTGTGTCCAACCTTGAAGCAGTGATCTGCTGCATCCACAAACAGATGAGCAATCACAATGCACATCTAAACAGGTGATGTAATATCATCGATTTTATATAATTTGTACTGTATATATTATTATATTATCATGTAACCTATATATAAGAAATTTGTTTTATTGTAATTTTGCAGTGCAATTATGGCAGTATTTCACCAGCCTTTAAGCACTTGTCTTCTTAGGACATTTGGATTTTCTTTTGTTTGATTAAATCAGCATGACTCCTATCGCCAGGCAACAGTTACATTTACAAGTACTTGCTACAACATGCCCTAAATAGGGCCATTCTTTCTTCTTTATCTTTAGATTTCTTATTAACCTCTTGAGTGAATGATATGCACTTTGCATGAGATATACAGTATATGCAAGAAGAAAAAGATGTAAAAACAGATTTAAAGCCATTGAATCTTGAAAAGAATAGAAGTGGTTCCTGAATGATCTTCAGACACTGCCTAGAGGACGGGCTTCAAGTAACTGGCAGATATTAGAGAAGGATGTGCTAGCCCAGACTAATATGCAATGTGCCCATTTTAAAACTGATTTAGAGTTTTTCAGGGTTCTTTTGCACAAAATATACTTTACCTTGCTAAACAATCACTAAGCATTTGCAAGGTAGACATTGTGCACCATCTTATCTGTGATATGCATTTAATATAGTAGACATAAAGCAAGACACAAATTTATTTACCCCAGCAATGTATGCTCTATTGATATTTATACCAATAGGCTTAAAAAAATATGCATTATCGTTTGAAATAATAAGCAGGTAGTTTTACCTGTATTCTTAATAGACAGTCTATTAATGCCATATTCTATACACTGAATTATTTACATAAATATTCCCCTATACACTTAACTGTAAACAAAAGGTGACTCACAAATCAGAGATAAAGCCATGTCTCCCACAAAACAACTGTTTTTGAGATTTAAACACTTTGGGCCTCATTGACTAAAGAGTGAATTCACCTGTCAAATACATCTTGCTACAATTTGAGTTGCATCACCAAAACAGATGCAAATTCACTTCTCAGTATTGATTAAGTGAAGAATAGACTTTCCGAACAAGCAGAGAGTGGTGTGTAGTGTGGCGTAGTAAGGCAGATAGAAGTAGGATGAGAATTCAGGCAGAGTGAGGCAAATTTGACCAGTGAAGAGCAGTGACGTCAGTCTCAGCATATCCCACTAACTGTATTCTGTGAATATTTGTCTTTTGGAATAATAGAAGTGTTAACATAACAGTATAACCTCACATCTGAAAATTAAACAACTGTACTCCTCTCATCAAGATTAATCACTACCCCAATTACTGAGCTAAGCCTGGACATTATAGTAATTAAATACTGCATAAAGGGCTCTTTCCTCTTCTCTATAGCCTCCATTGTGCTCTTAAAAAGGTATGACACCCCCTAAAAAACATTGCTGTTATGTTTGGGAGCAAATACAAACCCAGATTCAGCATTTTTTATAGCTGGTGTTTTGGGGTAAAGTTACAGCTGCTGTCTTTGCTGTGTTTGTGTTTAAACTGAAAACTCTGAAACCAATGTTAATACTTCAACAGGGAGGATGTAAAGACAAGGAAGAACCCACACTAAAAGTTTCAGTGTAATTTATTAAACTCGAAAAAGACCGCTCTCAATTTTTCCATCGAAAAAGTAAAAAATCGAGATAGAAAAACTCAAAAACTCAAAAAAAAAAAATCTTGTGAACACAATGCGAGATCTTGCTCGATAAATTCAGAAAGACTGAGAATGGTTGTTCCAAGTTTAATAAATTTCGCACTGAGTAAGTTTCTTTCTTCTGTTGTTAGCTGCAGAGATGGCAAAAGGGCAAAAATATTCTTCAAGCTTTGGAATTTAAAAAATCTTACCTCTTAAGTCTTCCAAAATAATTTAACAGGGGTGAGGGAATGCGAAATGTGATAACAGTTCAAACATTTTGCAAAATAAATAAATAAATAAATAAAGGAAGTACTAACCACTAATGTCAATGCAATTTCAAACTGGAAATTTTTTGCACAGTTATTGGTGTGTTACACATATATGGGCGAAATTTATTAAACTTGGAAAAGCTCGTTTTCACTTTTCTGAGTTTCATAATCGGGAGAACCCCCTGAAGTTTCTTGCAGTAAGTATTGTGAGATTTGCTTCGCTGTGAGAAACCTATTCTATTGAATATATCCATGGAAAGGTAGCTATGCAGTATGGTTACCCTTTCCATGGATAAATTCAATAGAAAATGTTTCTCACGGCAAGTTTTTGATCGAAGCAAATCTCGTAATACTTACCCTAAGAAACTTCAGGGTGTTCTCGCGATTAAACTCTAAAAAGCCAAAATGGGATTTTCTGAGTTTAATAAATTTTGCCCATTTAATTTTAACATGACTAAAACATTTAATCTATGCTATATACGACAACAGATCAACATATTTGCACTACTGATGCTGTCAAACGTGCAAACTGGATTGCTCCAAAAATATTGCAAAATGTTTTGTATTTTTCATTACAGCAGACAGTTATTTGAGACTTTAATTTGTTCTAAGACAAATGATTACTTTCCCCCTGTGGAATCCACTCTGGTCATCTACTAAATAAAATGTGGCAGAATTTTTGGTACTGTGAAATGTCTGAATTGCAGTCTTCAAATGTTATTTTTTGACAAATAATCACTATTACACTACTACTGTAAAATGGAAATATTGAAGGTGAAAAGCAGGTATTCTGAAGAAATTTTCATAATTACCTAAACATATCATACCAGCAAAAACATCTATACATCACTAAATGACACAAGCCTTCATATCCAGACGCTCCTCACTCTATTATTGGTTACATGATATATTTAAAGTCTATAAAAAAAGGTCAAATACTTTATATAGTAATGTTATTATTACAGTCTGCAGAACATTTTAAGATTAACCAAGAAATATACCTACTTTTATATCTATCATTTAAAAGAAGTAGACACTTTTGTTATCTTCATTTTGAAGGGGCATCAATATATTAGTATTGTATCATATAGTAAAATAAATGGTACCATGATTACAATAGCTCTCATTCTTTGCAATACTCAACTAGATGCTTTGAAAATTGTTCAGAGATCCTTGATGACAAATGTCTTTTCTGTTATTTCCTGTCCCCAGCAATCATGGTTGAAATTATTAAAGATGTGTATCAGTGCCTAATTAATCGGTTATCATTTTCATGCAAATGGTGGCATTCATCAGCTATACCCATTGGAACTGATACCTGATTTCTAATTGCCAATTTAATCTTTTGCATTCATTGCAGTATATTGCAAAAATAGAATGTGTATCTCAGGGACTTTGCAACAATTTGGCCAGGTATGTATAATAAAATGTAGCAATTAAAAACAAAGGGCATGGAATAGTCCTGCGCTGTGTTCACATAAACATGATCAATGGAGAAAAAAACATAATGGCTTATAGCCATGGTATCATGGGATTGATTGTTCCAGCAGATATCATCAAGGATGAAATTCTTTTCTGTAACATCCATGCTTAATGTCAGTATTTCAAAAGAATTAGACTCTAGAGGGGATAATTAAAATAATCGTAAAGTATGGTAAAAATGCAGCACATTGTCTTGCGTGACTTAATTGCCTAGTGTTCCAGTGTTAACGTTTTCATTTTATTCCCTTCCTTATAAATTATTAAAGGGGTTTTATAATGATCCTCAGCACATTGCATGCTTTTTTAAACAATAAGGCTTAACTCTTTACTTCACCTTGACTTTTAGAGGACTTATTAATAAATAATGCCCTCAAATTTTAGGAGCTTCAAGATTAACCTTCATGAAATCTGGAGACACAAAGAAAAAGGTGTTAGAGGCTCTTTGCGTTTGTTTTATGTTATCTTTTGTTCTTTTCTCCAGTGTATCGGCTAATGAAGGTTTGGTTAGGTGAAGAGCAGCTGTGTTAGCAGCATGTCTCTTCATTTATTGATGACATTCTCTGGAGGAAAGTGTGTCTAGAATTGAGAAGTAGCTCATCAGGATTAGACTGCAAACAAGAAACAAAACTTGTGTATGATGCATATTACTTTGCAAATGTATGGAAATGAAAATAGTGTCTATCTGTCTCTGATCTGCTGGATATATATTATAGTGTTTGTCAGTAAAATGTCAAGCCATTGAAGAACATTTACAAGGTGAGATATGTCATTATATAATAACAACCCATTTTATTAACTCAATTAAAAAATGACATCTATTGTTTTATGCTGGTGGCTTCCTTTTACTCTCCAACTTTTAACTTTTTAACTGACTGACTTTGAGTCCCTTCAGGGGCCATTCAGTCCCTTCAGGGGCACATTGTTGACTAATGGAAACTGTTTAGTAGATTTTCAGACTTGATCCAGTGCAGTATAATCTCAGTACACAGCTGCACAATAAGAATTGGTCCTGATGGTGCTTTGATATATTGTGGGAAAGATGTACAAATTCAACCATACTGTGTGGAAAACATGATGATTCTTTGTTGCTTTTTACGATGACATAGCATTAAGTGATGGAGATTTATATAACAATGCAATATACACATGCTAGCTTCTTAGAATGCTGCAGATTTAATTCTTAGAAAAGCAGATTAATCGTTGGCTAACTGGGCCTTTTTGATTTGCAGGGGACATAAGTGAGAGTAACCATTCTCATGTCATAGGACTGCATGTAAGGTTGGGTTCTGGTGACAAGATGTTCAGAGAATGGCCTGGTTGTAATGTTTCTTCTCCAAATAAGTGAAGTCAGGTTTTCCAGTAGATCATGTAACTTTAATAACTTGCCATGATTAAAGTAGATAATGTAGGTCCCACCTTAATAAAATATTAAAGTCAAATTTATGAGTTGCAACATCTGTCTGACCTAACAGGGGGAGACCCTTAATCTACATTTAGTTTAGGGTTTCTTCACTTCACTTAAAAACACAAAGCATGTAGGTAAGATGCCCAAATCTTTCCTTCAACATGTTATACATTTTGTGTTATGTAAAGTGTAAATTATAGCTATGTATACCTAATGCATATCTAGGATTGGCACCCCATCCATTAAAACTAAACACATAAATGGCTCATGCTGCACTCCCATTTCAAAATCATTTAAGATTCATGCTGCAGACTGAAATGCTTTAGGCAGCCATGCGCTGTGCCGTTGAGAAAATTTTGGACGAGCACTTCTGCATTCTGTTTTAATGGGATAAGGAGGAGGATATCTGCAGAAGTTGTAGTAGGGCTCTGGACACCGCATACTGCATATTTTGATATATCTACCTCTATGAAGGAGAATGTGGGTATATATGAATGAGACATTCCCTATTTTAAAATAAATGGATTAGAAATATAAAATGTGCATTGTATATACTTAATTCCATATAATCCTGCATTATAAGTGCTCTTATAATTGCACATACAAGTTAGGCAGTGTCAGACTGGCCTGCTTGGAAGCCGGCAAAATTCCTGGTGGGCCCCAGGCCCCAAGTGGAGCCAATCCAGCAGGGCTGAGACCTCACCTCTCGCCAGCTGCATCACCTGATGCCATATGTCATGTGATGCTATCAGCGTGGGATTGGGCTTCGTGATGGGCCCATCAACCCCAGTCCAATGCTGATGTTAGGGCATTTCTAATCTTCTTAGGCTTTACTTCTTCTTTGTCCTTTTATTATCCTAGATTTATTGGAAATATTCCCACAAAACATCCATATGCTAAAGAAATGTTTGACAATTCACGCAACATTATAGCACTAAACATTTACACACTAACTATTTATTTTTTACCTTATTTCAATG
The DNA here is from genome assembly GCA_019650415.1 of Pipa parva. NCBI lineage: Eukaryota > Metazoa > Chordata > Amphibia > Anura > Pipidae > Pipa > Pipa parva. The sequence continues at coordinate 7,616 of WMED01000123.1, forward strand.
AGCAAATGTGTCATTAAATAGATTTGTTTAAACTGGATTTCAATGTAAAAGAAATCTGGTAACTTCTCTTTTCTTCTCTCATGGGAGAAAGAGTGATTCTCTTTAAATTTGCACCTCTAACTCTGGCTGTGATGAAACGGTTGCGAAATTGGGTAAAACAATTAGATCTGCAAAAATAAATAGTGAATAAAGTTAATTATCTCCCCCCCCCCCCCAAGGGAATTTTGATAAATAAATAGTTGATATATTTCTACATTCAGTGATTATCTTTCTGTCATACAGATGAGCAACTGTGCATTTACTACAAAATATTGTTATAGTCTTACTGTAGTGACATGGCAACCCTAGGGGATAGTTATTAAATGGAAAGCTAATGTACTCTATTCCTTCACTGTTTTCATTAAAGGGGTCTCTGTCAATAAGAAAAAAAGGGTTGATGACAACGAACCCTGTACATTTTCATTGGCATCAAACAGAGAAGGTGGCATTAATGATTGTAATAATGATTCCTTTGCAGCAGAAAATGGAGTTTGTGACTTCTTCACTTGATAAATATGCATCTCTAATGTTATTAAATAACAGTTTTCTAATGAATTACTTTACATGTGTGAAATAATAATCACTATTTGATCCTATCAAACAGAAGCATATCTGAGCATCACACATCCAGGGTTGGCTCATCCATTAATCTAATGATTTGTAAAAGCAGTAACTTTTATATCTGACTATTTACAACTTGATTTCATAAGTAGGTAGGATACAACATTTTACATTCACCTTATGCCCCTCATTTGCAGTTGCTGATGACTGCCATCACTTGAATTTGTTCATGGTTATCCAGTTATATATCTTGGACTAACCAATCATTCAACAGTGATGTTTTGAGAGGAGATAAAAGGAAAGATTGTGATTTACTTAGATATAGACTTCTATCAAACTATCATGTTTAACATGAGCAGTCAGTAGGCCCACCTGCTCCCATGCTGAAACCTTAAACCTATCTTAAACCTAGTTATTTAATAAGAGATTAAGCCAAAGTTACCTGGTCTTTAATTCCATTGTTTTATGGAGAACAACATATTGTACTAACATTTCAAGATGGACTCACATAAAAAGATCAGTATCACTTAACATGGAAATCCATGTTTAGTTATTCCATTTGCCTTACTACTATGCTGCTTACATGAATTGATTTGTGATAGAATATTTGGCTTATTTTAAAGCCTACTTAATTGAAAGAATAGCTTATTTTACACAAAATTGTTATCTTGCCAAGTCTAAGTCAAGTAAAATTGTCATTCAACATTATTTCTACAGTATTTCACAAATACATTGTTGTAGCCAGCTTTAAAATGACATCACTTAGAAGGCTTCCAGATATGCATATTAAATGCTGTTTATAAAGGGGGGAACAGATTGATGGATCTGGCTACCAGTCACTGTTCTGATTAATTGTAATGCAACAGATTAATTAATGAAATGTGTAAGTAAGTGCTTTTCTGAACAACTGACACCATTACTGTCATACACAGTCTGGTTGTCTGTTCGCTTACTTGATGCAAAATGACATTAAATTGTTTCCCTGCTTCACAAAGGCCAAATGTTAACTAGTTTTTGTAACCCTTAAGTACTGTAGTGTCTAGCAGTTTCTGTTAATTAGAATACTCAGTTTCAAACCAATTGTTTTCATTTTAAAATGTCTTACATTCCTGGGCCTGTGTTTTCTTTCACTTGCCAGATGACTGCTTAGCCAAAGTTTTAGGGGGTAATTCAGCAAGGTGTAAACTCACCTTGCGAGGCTTCACCTCAGCTCGCACAGACTGTTATGCGCTGGCTGATGTCCTGCATGCAGACATCAGCGAATGCTTTAAAGGGATTCCAGTCTCGAGAGGTGACTGGAGTCGAGTCTCGCCGAGACTGGAATACCTTTAAAGCATTTGCTGATGTCTACGTGCAGGACATCAGCCAGCGCATAACAGTCTGTGCGAGCTGAGGCAAAGCATCGCAAGGTGAGTTCGCTCCTTGCTGAATTACCCCCTTAGTCACATGTTTGATTTCCTTATTACAATTGCTAATAAAGTTTTGTAAGTCAAAAATCCCAAGCTGGGCATGTTTTGAAGATCTCCCTTGAGGAAACAACCAAATAGATTAAAGGACACTAAAGATTCTGTTAGTTTGAGTTTCTTAAGGTTGGCCACCATATAAAAAAGCTTAACCAATGTTACAAATTCTGGAATTCACTTACAGAAAGCTGAAATTCATGATATTGCTGTAGCTAAAAGCAAACAATAAACTTTGCATGTACTTGGCAGTATAGCTCTTCACAATTGGAGGAGGGACCAGATGCCACCAAGTGAAAGTTGAAGTTCAGTCTTCTGTAAATGAATGTTATCATTTATAGCACTTTTTATACTATTTATATGGTGGCTAATCTTTAGAAACTTAAATTAATAGAACCTTTAGTGTCAGTTTAACTCTCATATGTATGGTTAAGGCGAAGCTGAAACCAGTTTATTTGAAAAATATTCTGAGTTAATTCATTGCAAATAGCTAGTGCACAGACATAAATATATACAGTTGACCATTTCAGGTATTTCAGAGACAGTTAAAAGCCTTTTTAAACATAAGGTATATGCATTGTTCCTGCTACATAAATGACATTTCATCACAAAGCCAGAATGAAAATACTGTCTATATGAAAGGGACAAATCTGTCTATATAAATGGGACAATTAAATGCTAACTGTTTAAAGAAGGCTTTTACTGAATGGCTTTTTGGATCCTTAAGTCTACTTCACCCTAAGCTTCAGGCATTTCCATTTAGGGCTTAAGAAACCAGAACTTCATCAAGTCACTTATCCCACATGTGGGTGACATTTTGTCTATCTAGGAACTTGAATAACAAGTTCACTTTCATTAAAAGATCATTATTTTCTAAGCGTGATTCCAAATAAACATGAGTTGGGAATTTGAAACTCTTATCTGCTATGGTTTTTTGTATATATTACCACCATTAAAATTTGTGACTGTGCAGCAGGCTCTTAACTCTTCAACTATCCTTCATGCAAGTAATTGCCAAGAAATTCTCTGTGCATGGAGATTTATGGCCTAATTATTTCACACAATAATAAAGTGAACTCCAAGAAGACTTGTGCAGTATTTTTTATCTCTAGGTGTCCTTTTGTTTATAGTCATAGATTATAAAGACATTTGTTTAAATTGGTGTCACAGTTTAGTCTTCTATCTATCCTGTGAGATAGATGCTTGATGTGAGTGCCTGGTTTCAGATATACTGTACAGGTTGCTTCTGAAATTGAATATATTTTAGTGCAATTAAGTCTAAAGGTCTTTGCATTTAATGATAAAAACATCAAGAAATGGCATCATAGGAGTTGTCAATTACAGGTCCTAGAGGCCATTTATAGGACAGATTCTACATTTTTTAACAGACCTCTTAAATTAAAGGGCAATGAAGTTAAGTTAAAGGGATAGTGATAACCATATAAGCCAGTAAGAATATCAGTTAAATGAAAAAATGCCATCTTTACTTGGTGCAGAGAATGCATACAAGTACATGGAGAACATATCAACTTCATGCAGATAAAAATAACGGAACTGAAACAGAGCAGCAAGAAAGTCATTTACTGTATAAAGAAGAAAAGCAAATGCAAGACTTCCATACAGGCAGTTATTTTTGGTAAAATAACAAATCTTATTAAAAGGAACGCTCAATCCAAAATTGAAAAAAAATGCATGTGTTAGTAAATACGAATTACTAACTTTTATTAAACACATTTTATTTTGAATTTTGCCCCTAAAATGAAATATCTTACCTGTTTAGAAGCACTTCCGTGTTTACGATTCCATCTTCATCTGTGCCGCCGACTCTAAGGTGTCCTGGAACAGAAACTCTTCATAGCCGCGATGTTTTCTTGTCAGTGTGCAGCCCGGTGCCGGCGTCTCCTAATAGTCACATGGGAGAGCGCCACATCATTAAAGGGAGACGGGTTGATGACTGACTGCACATGTGAGCCCAGTTGAGCCTATCAGTGTGACTTACATAGGAGTGCCAGGTCAGTGGACAAAGGGGGCAGTTCCAAGCCCTCTGTTGTCTGTACTGCTTGAATTCTTCATTTCAGTATAAAAAAGAGGACTTCTGTACTCTTTGATTTAATATCCCATAAAGGGACATTAAATCATGGACAAGACTTCTGCTTCTGTAGTGCTCACTATGCACATTTAATTGAACAGAGCATTGCATATATAATTTGAAATAAATTTCTTGAGATATGTGCTGCAGAGTGATCATCTTTATTGTAACTAACAATTACTCTGGCTCCTGTTCCTTCGTCCTCCTACACTCACCCCATGCTCTGGTAACATTCTGTCTATTTACAGACTATAAGATCAGCATTTATTTAAACAGTAAATAGCTTGGCTTTTTTTTGGTTCTACAGAACAGGATGCAACAATATTGAAATCTTACAAAAACTACGCCTTCTACACATCGGGAAAGGATAACCTTTCCATAAATGAAAGCATAACCAAAGAAATGAACATAAAAATAATATATTAAAAAAATAATACAAAAAAAAAAACCAATATTGTAATACATAATGAAAAATATGTTTGACTTTCAATTGCCTTTAAAGAAAGGTCCACTCTTTTTTTACTTAACCTTGTTGTTCCTATTGAGAAATAAATGACAAATATCTACCTGGGGTTATAGTTCTTTGTGAATAGACCTATTTGTATGTGTTCAGCTATGGTTTGGGAGTTTTTCAATTTACCTGAATTTTAATGGCACGGTTTGTAAAGGCTGCATTTTTTTTTCCTACGAGATCTTAAATTTAAATAAACAACATGCCATTACACTATTATTTATTATTACCTTGATAGCAGACAATATATGCATTTCTAAATCCAGAAAGAATAAATGACATTCTGTACTGAATGGTAATCCCTGTTAGGATTAGCTGTGCCTGGATTTCTGGTATAGTACTTCACATTCAATTCCAAACCTTCTGGCATATACGTTTTTGAATTGAATGAATAAGTTTGAATATTATCATGTGTGGTTTGCACATTTCCTACCATTTTTTTTTTTTCTTCCTTTGAAGCAACAGAATTTGAATATCAGCCACTCTTTCTTTTATAGAGAATGTGCCTGTTTGCTGACTTTCAAGAGGGAAATCACTTCAAAGACTGCTCAGAGTACACACAGATGTTCCTACATTTCTACTTGATTAGTCATTGGGTTTTTTTTTTTTTTAGTTTGTGTTTGAAAACACCAAATGGTTTCCTACAACAGGACCCATTTCGCAAGCACATTTGGCAAGTGAAATAATATGAAATCTCACTTTACTAATTAATCTTTTATTTCTTCATTAGAGAAAAAAATGTGAACTATCATAAAATCATTGAATTCTGGAAAGAAAAAAAACAAGGGAAATCACAAGGCTAAACATCTTTTTAATGCCTTGTAATGAAATTATCCAAATGTAGTACTCTTAGAGATGGTAGAGCAGTTGTTTCTTTTTCTACTAATATACTCAGTCTAAATGCCTTTCACATTAAATGCAGTGGCACATCTTTCCACATCTGGAAAGAATCTTAAAATGTACTATGCTATGAAAATGCTGTTTTTCTTTTGGTGTCAGACATCATACATGTGGAACTTCTTTAAGACCAATACAATTCACATTACCATGAACTATATCTGAGACACAGCATGTTGAACCCCTTTTCAGTTTTATAATTTAAATTCTATAGAGAGTGGTTCTTGTCCAGTTCCATTTCTAGGGGCACCTGGGGTTGCTAACTGCTTGGTTGCGTGCTTCCTAAGCTCTCACTTTGCATCACCTACCTGTTACCTCATCTGTAGCACCCATGCATGTAGGGGGTTGTTCTCTAAAGTCTGAAATGTTGCATAAAGGTGTGAATTCGCCAGCTAAAGACAGTCATAATAAACTGCCGCTGTCGCATCTTTATAATGAGAATATCGTCTCAGCTGCAACTTTAAAATTGTCACAGTATCAACTTTACAATGGGAGAATTGTCCTGGTTGTGGATTTGCTATGGGAATCCACTGTTTGAGAATATGACTATGAGAATAGCCCTTTTAGTCTTACCTGACTCCTATTGTCACTCATATCTCACCCATTCCCTGGTGGCCTACTGTGAATAACTGCTAGGGGGGCATTATAGCACTGAGCTGAGATGAGAGCTGAAGGAAAACTAACCTGGGAAGGCAATTTCTAAAATATTGTCTTTAAAAAGAAGCAACACTCAGTAAAAATTGAGTAAAAAAATAAATGGCTGGTTTGTCCCAACTTAAAATCTCCAAAAGTGTTAAATGTCATCTCTGCTACATCTATAATTTTATTTTCTATACATCATATATGGTTTCGGCAGTATTTTAACACTGTGCAATGAAGTCAAAACCCACACATCCAGCTTAAATAAACATTTCCTGGTGTCTAGGTGAATGCCAAAAGGTCACCACCTCCTCCAGTGCCTCCGTCAGAGTATTAAAATGTTCAATACAAAAAATTGCCCAAGATCCACAACCCAGGATTGTCAGATGAATACATTGCCACTGCAGCTCTCTTCCATGTTTGGTGAGTGACATCGGTAATCCCATAGACCTGCCTCCTCCCGAAGTCCGTCAAACTTGACTGACTACACATTGTCAGATGAATACTGATCTAGCAGCGGTACACTTAGGGCGGAATTTCTTAAACTCTGAAAATCCCGATTTCCTGAGTTTATTCCTATGAGATCTTGTAAGTTTCTTGCAGTAAATATCATGAGTTGTTTTTTTTTATTGATATTTAGCAACAGAAACTTTTGATCAAGTTTTTCTATCTTGATTTTTCGATAAAAAGGTACCCATACTACTAATGTGAAGTATGGCTACCTTTCAGCTGAAAAATTCAATTGAAAAGTTTCGGTAGGGTAAATATCGATAAAAAAATATCAGCAATATTCTTGGGATAAACTCAGAAAAGCAAAATCGGGCTTTTTTGAGTTTATTAAATTTCGTACTTTTCTGCACTTATTGTACTGCTGCTGGACTGATAAGGTAAGTATGCTATGCTATAGTTCTCGTTTAATGCAATTCTAATCTTTTCCTCACCCATCTCCTTCTACTGCTCCTCTCTCATTTGTTTAAAACTTAAACTTACCTCCCGAATTCCATCCCTTGGATCAGACATTCAAGAACGTTCTGTACAATCCCTAATTCACTTGTTACAACTAGCTCTTTAAATATTTTGTAATTCAACATTACATTTAGAGATGTTTGAAGACAATGGTTACATGCATTCTCATGATTTCTTCCTTAAAATGAATTTTCATGGGCCCTTAGATATTTTGGAGATGGAGAAAATATGAGAAATCTAAAGGAAATTATATCAGTCTGTAGAAATAATGTGCTCTATTTTAATAACTAGAACTCTCCTAATACCTATTTCATACAATATTGGTTGTCATGTACATCTGTCACACTGTGACTAGTCAGCACAATGAAAGCTGCAAATCTTTGTGTTTACATAATGATCAAGTAATTAATGCATTTTCCAAAGCAGATTCAGTCCCAAAGACATCAAAACAACCTAATTCATTTTAGTAAGGATTGTTTAAGTTATAGTTTATATCATTGAACCATAATGTTAACATTTGTTAAATATTAATAAATACAATTTGCATGTTTCTAATTTGTCTGAATATTATCATGTCACACTTGTCAATCTTTATTTGAAAGGGTAAATAAAAAGGTCTAAAAAGTCCCCCTTCTTTCTTGGAAACTTATGCTGGAGATTAACAGGCACAACATGATCAAACACATGTGCAAACATTGAATCTGGGTATGGAGGAAGGAGAAGGCTTGTGGGAGGATGTCAGTGAAGAGAAGGGGAATTGGAAGATTTAGAACAAAGTTTGACACATGACACAACTGCCGCAACTGTTTCAGCATTTTTTGACAGGAAAAGCATCTTCTTGTGATACCGGTTCCTTAATTTTACCTTAACAAGGACCAGTGATATTGTTGGACATTTCTAAACACTAACCTAGCTACAGCATGATCTACTAATTATAAGTAACCCCCATGGGGTTCCAAACTTATAGGTATTGTATTTGGACTATCCTTGTTTCTCGCTGCCAAGTTGTTGTTTTTTTCTATAACTCCCATTCGTTTAGCTGCATTAGTCTGCAAAAATACCACTATCATGTTATATCTACAAGATAACACTTCCTTCACTCTGTGAGTACATAGTCAGGTAGTTAGAATGGAAGACTGACAGACCCTAAATTGTGTTACATATTATACTGTAGTTTTCACTCTATGTTTATGATGCTTAACTAAAGGCAAGTGCACCAGAAATTGTAAGAGTCTTGAATTATTGTGATATACAATACATGATTCTTGCAGTAAGTAGCAACTTGGGCTTGCTCTACTTTCAGAGGTATTTGTTGTTTAGGAGTGTCTAATCCATCACTTTAATAATAATATAATGAATTCTGTTTTTGAAGTTAGACTATTTCTAATTTTGTTTAAATTGTGTTATTGAAGTTGAGAAATTACACAGTTTAATGGCCTGAATTATGTTTGATTTTCTGACAGCCTACCTGTGATAGATTTTTTTATGTGATATTTAATTGCCAGTGAACTGTACATAATAGATATGTTACAGAATCACTTCATCCGTTTTATACTTTGAAAGATGGTTGAATTGCTTCCAGTCTTCGCCAGTTTTGGAGAATTAATTCTTTTTTGCCATAATTCTTCTAGCTGTCTCACCATTCTCTGTGTTTACTGGTTCAGTGCTTACTGCAAAGGTTGTTTTGCAGTGCTGACAATACAATTGATTTTCTGCCTTACTTTCTAATACTAATTCTCCAGGAGCTAATGTGTAAACACAAAGGTACAAAAGCCTACAACCTCTGTCTTTTGTGATAAAGGGTTATTTTGATAACTTTTAAACAATGTTTCTTTCAAATTCTTTATCACCTCGCTCAAAAGTTCATATCAGTTGCATTTTATTGTATTTCTTTTTCTTTAATTTTTTTGCACATATTTGTTTCAATTTCTATTGACTTAATATAATTTTAGTTTCTAACTGATAACAAGAGTACCTGAAAGAAAAGCACCAAAATACAGGGGGGGGGGGGGGGGGGTAGTTCAGGAAAGTCCGAACTTACCTGCCGATCCTTCGATTCACTTTGCAGAAACTGGTACGTGCTCCCTGCTCTCCTGCACACGGAGATCAGCGAATGCTTTAAAGGTACTTCGTCTCTCCTCGCAACCACTCGAGTCGCCTCACTGAGCCGAAGTACCTTTAAATCATTTGCCGATCTCCGCATACAGGAGCGCAGGGAGCACGCATACCAGTCTCTGCGAAGTGAATCGAAGGATTGGCAGGTAAGTTCAGACTTTCCTGAATTACCCCAGCTCCAGTGGGGGAAATACTCATGAGAAGGACAGGCACAAGGGAAAGCCTACCTAAGCTACTCTAGGTCTGTTCACACGAGAAATGACATTTCTGACAGTATTTAGGGGGTTTTATTTTCTACATTATCATTTATTATTGTTATATTAATTTTTCTATATGTTTGCTTTATTTTTCCTCTTTGTTTACTCATGATTTTGTACCATAACCAGCCCCTGCCAGCCTGACCTAACATGGTTTTAATTGTTTTTATCTGTTTTTTTATGTGTTGTTAGCACTTGGCACTTTGTCCTTATTTACCAATAAAGATTTTCTGTGTGTGCACCTTCAAAAGAGCTTCTTTTTCTTGTTGTCTCTCTCATGTAAATATTTTGCTCTGTAGTGCTGCACCACCAATTCTATTGAATTTAGTTGTGCTCGTTTCCTAACTTTGTTTTTGTTGACATATTCAGGGAAAATGTACCTCTTTATGTTAAATGATTTTCAAATTGAAATTAAGATACACATCAGTACTATCATAAAACATGAGAGCATCGTCCCTTCTCTATACATAATATCAGCATTTTCCAATTCAAATGTCAATTCAGATATACTGATATTAGGCACCACAAGACTTAATATATATATATATAAATAAAATATGGAGGAAGGATAATTTTCTAATACAGAGTTATGGCAATTAAAGGTGAATATTATCACTTTATATGGCTATGTTTTGTGTTTGTTGGATATTCCTTGCATTTATACTATAGCCCATTTATTTATTGCAGTAAAGGCAGTGTAGATATGTAGTGACCTCACCAAGTTCGTTACCCGAGCAGATACAGTTGACTGATGGTATATTTGTCAAACCATGAATCTAAGGGGTTCCTTATAGTCAGTCTAATGTAGAAGGTGAATTCTTTTAACAGTAAGTTTTACTATTTTACAGTGTGCTTTCCCTTGTTATAATTAGTTAGGTATGTATACAGGATCCATCAATACATCATTTCTTTCTTCAGATCATACGTGAATCTCCTTTTTTCCACCTCTTAACTGACAAGTGCACCTGCAGCTGGGAAAAAAATTGCAGTTTTTCTTTAGCTAGAGGCATATACATTGATGGATCCTGTATACACACCTAATTAATTAACAAAAAGGAAAGCACACTGTAAAATAGTAAAACATACCAGGGAATTACTGCAATATTTCTTATATTTTATATGTTTGCATTACTTGAGCAACCTCAAGAAACTAAAAAGATTGCTAGTTTGAACTCTTTATGAAACCTTTGTCTAAAATTATCCAGGATTCTGCAGAGGGCTTAAAGGAGAATGAAAGTTCTAAATAAAAATGCGGAAACTAAAATGATACCCGAGTCTAGAATGAAACATGGCAATAACAGCTTGAACTATGGTGTCATTGCCATGTATGGAGGAAGACTAGCTTGCACTTTCACGGGTACAGGAGCCATCAAGAAGCCCCTCCCCCTTAATGAATTGGCAGTGCAAAAGAGCGTATATGTCATCATGCTCATTGTGCCACCAATGAGAACTCCTCTCACCATCAAAAAGTAAGAAGCACAATGAGAGTGATGACATGTATGCTCTTTTGCATAAGGGGTGCAGTTTTATTCAGGCTCATGCTGGCTCCTGTACCCAGGAAAGCATGGTCTAGTCTGCCTCCATACTTGGCAATGACAGCACAGTTCAAGCTAAGTTCATCAAGTTCAAGTCTAAGTTTATATTAGACTCAGGTATTGTTTTACGTTCCTCAATTTTGTTTATAAGTTTAGTTCTCCTTTAAATAAAAGAGAGCATAGCATTTGCTGTCATTGTTGACAGTGTTACTGTTCATGTCAAACCAATATAATCCCTATCCATTTAGCAAATGATTTTGTACTAGCAAAACTGTAAACCCATACTTACAACTCTCTTGAAAGTTTAATTTACTATTTAAATGTATTCATAAACTATGTAGGAAATGCAAAAATTCAGATATGTGGTATATTAGAACAATGAACCAAAGGAATCACAACATACCATTTAATGCATTTAATGCATAGTCCATACAGTGGACTATGCATTAGCACCAGTGGGGATATTTAAGTTGTTTAGCTGTACTTTGTGAGCTAATGTGGTGTTATTCAATTATTTAATGATTTAAATGATTTTCCTAAAATCTGACTTAAAATGACGTATGATATATGAAGTTATGAACAGTGCCAACATAACACATTCACATAACAGAATTTGTCTGCTATTTAAAATAGAAGACTGAATCATTTCTCTGTGCGACAGTTTGATCGAAACTTGATGGACACAATTTGTTGTAATAATATTGTACTGAGGACACATATGTTATTTTGGTCAAAAATAAGGACATGAATATTGTCCTGAAAGGCCATTAACATTATTGGTAATGTTAGACTGTGCAATGGAAGGTAGCATTTGTTAAATATGACACTGAAGCAGTTATGCAGCTGTCAAATGTGACATTTCAAGGTGCTCGTCTAGCATGAGAATATATGCAGGTGATGGCTCTAAAGGTTTAATATCAGTGCGGAACTCCCACTTTGTTTGCTTACTGAAAGGCTGTAGGAATGAAGCTAATGGAATGTCATGTAAGAGTCGAGTGCATTGATTATTTTGACACCCCAGCAATACAGGTTATTTGGACTTTGGGTCAAAGCAACCACCTGGTTTCAATTTTAATTAGAAAGTAAAATCTGCATTAAGCAGTCTGTTTCGCCCATGGTTACCTTGTTTCTTTCTTTCTTCTTTTTTTTTGTTTTGTTTTGTTTTCTTGAGCTCTTTTGTTCTTTGCTGTCTATCCGGATCTTTAGGAATAGCTCTTATCTCTAAGCTCAGGTTGTCTGGTCAATTTTGTTTTCATTTGAACTTTCTGACCTTGGTTAGAATATGTTCTCAATTCCTTTCTGACACCCCCAGTGTGTAATACCTTCTCTGATTATGAGTATTGTGTGAAATGCAAGAGAAGACCTTGGTAAATCCAGATAGTGTTGTCTACTCGCAAGCAAGCATCAGTATTGCACACTATCTCTTGTATGTGTTGTATTTCTTGTTAAGTGCGGAATTCATTCTCTTTGTATTGCTTATAAGGTACCAGAAAATACTCAGATGCATTATTTACTTGAGTAAAGCATTTTAGTTCATCAAAATATTTGGTGATTCAACGTTCAGTCAAGGGATTTGATTACATTCCTGAATAGGAGTTTTGATTGCAAGATCATTTTAAAGATAATGTTTTGATGCAAAATGTATTGTTTATGGAATTTTCTTTATATTTTGGCAGCAGAACATGAATCATTTTCCCATTACAAAAACAAAAAAACAGAACAAATATATTGTAGGTATTTTCTTTTAGCAGTTTCAGAAGCTCGGGAACAATAAGGTTATATGCATTTTGAAAACGATGAATCTGGCAATACAATTCTGTTAAATATGATGTCTGTTCAATTGAAAGTCATTCAATGATAATCTTTGAGCTTATATATGTTTCATTAATTTCACATTCTGCTTAAAATTAACTTTCAATTTTTTTTTTTGCTTTGCTTGATATTCTGATTTCAAAGTGGATAAAATAAATGTATATTTATTAAATAGATCTCCCTGCTAACAGGCACAAAACCATTGGAAGAAGGTTTATATAAAACCCTGAAGTCCCACAGTGTGAAATATCTGTTAAACAGATAATCACCTCAAAATCTTCCATTTTAAAATGATCTTATTTCATTTCTGACACATCTGCACTGCCCTGTGTGCAATGTGTTTAGGTAATAACAAATAAAAGACATGGTTACAGCAAGCATAACACTGAAACTTGCAGATCCCATTTTCAACGAGTTATGGTAAAGTATCTTATAACAAGGCTGCCCTACTTTTCTCATAATGAAAAAAGAATTGAGGCTCAACCAGAGATATATCAAGGGATTTACTTAATTTAATTGGCTAGTGTGCTGTTGACAAATGTTTTATTGGGTGATCAAACCTTTAGTTAGTTAGGTGCTAAGGATGCTGATAGATGAAAGGGTACATTTCTTGACATATGATTGGTTGAGTTAATAATTCTTTCTTTCATTTTGTGTGTTTCTTTTTTGGAGAAGGATTGAGCTAGGATCCAACCTAGCATTGCTCCCAATACTATTTAAAAGGGAATTTCAGTCTTATAGTAAAAGTAATTATTTCTTAACATTACCCCCAAATACAATTCCTTTATATTTACATATATTAAAAATATGTACAGGAATTAAGAGTTCCTCTTGTAGATTCACTTCTATCATTTGTTAGCTGAGGATCCTTTTGTAATCAAGTTTTTAGCCTTGTTTCATCTATACACTGATACTAAACATAGAAATGCAAACTAATCTGCAATATGGGGTTATTCACTAAGGTGTGAATTTGACTGTCGACTTCTCAAACAGTGGATTCCCATGGCATATCCGCAACCATGACAATTTTCTCATTGTAAAGTCGAGACTACTACAATTTTTAAATTTGAGACTGCAACAATTTTCCATAGTAAATTCATGACTGTGACAATATTCTCATTATAAAGACAGGACTGCGACAGTAGCTGTCTATTGAGACTGTCTTTAGCTGGCAAATTCACACCTATACGCAACAATTCGGACTTAAGTGAATAGCACACAAATTTAAGTCTTAACAGGGATATGTTCTTGAAAGGTGAACTTATACACTCTTCCTGAAATTTCAATGTGTAGCACATTTTCTTCAGGGTAACATAAAGCAGTTAGGGGTTTCAAAACTAAAAAAGAGATAGGCTACAATTACATCTCATCGAATAAAATGAGGACAAGAAAAAAAACAACTTTTGCTTGGTAGGTCCCTGATCTTTTATTTTCTGGTGGGCCCCAGTAGTCTAGTCCAGGGGTCGGCAAAGTGCGGCTCGCAAGCCACTTTTCTGTGGCTCGGAGCGCACCTCCAAAGCCTCGCTCATGACCTCCGATGGCTCTACTGATTGGCCGTCGGCAGTTCATGTGGTCGGGAGAATGCGCTCCTCCCTCCTCCAGCAGCTCACAAAATAACAAAATGGCTCCCTCCTCAAAGAAGTTTGCCAACCCCTGGTCTAGTCCATCATTCATTTTGAATCTAAAATAGTAGTTGAATACTTCATGTTAACTACTGCATGGTGTATATAGTGGGGTACCATATTTCACCTTTTCTGTAGTCCCTGCATATTGCATATGGCAACAGTCATTGAAACTAACCAACAAGGCTCAAATGCCTGAAAATATGATTCAAAGATCTCAAGATCTTCTTGCACAGATTATTTTACAGCCTATTTTCAATTATAACTCATAGAACCAACCGCTTCCATCAAATTTCATTTAAATTAATAGATAAAAAGTTTCATAGTTCATCCAATTGGCTTAGATTTAGGATATATTATCAGAAATTAAATAAAACAAACTATTGAGTATTGATTGACAGTTAGTTTTTGCACTATTATTTTTTATACTGTTCTCTTTTCTATTCTATTCTGTTTAGACTAGAGCATGCGCTATTCTACTGTATGTTATTTTAGTACATCTTCCTAATGGATGATAATGACTGCTGCATAAACACTTAAGAAGTAGAGCATTCTAGTTACTGAAGATGAATCATGTATAATGCATAAAATGCAAACTGTTTAAATGTGTGTCACCTGTCTCTATCCAGAAATATACTGTTAATGTGCTTCTCTGAAGATAGAATGGAATGATTTTAATACAGGAACTGTAAACTAAGCATTTGCATCTTAAAGGGCATTTAAAACAACATATATGTTAAATGCCAGCCAGTCTGTGCTTAGTTATATCAGCACTTTTAGACAATGAAATGAAGAGCACGATGCCACTACTGCAAGAAATTAGGACTGTCCCACTGCTGTTTGTGTTCTGCCTATAAAACCAATGTGTAAGCCATATTGAACCTACACATCAGAACCATCTGAGGACTGAGCCATTTGTCATAATTAGTTATCTGTTTCAGTGTGAAATAGAGAAGCTTATGAAAGGTATCTGTTTAAATAGTCATAACCCACCTGGCATTTAGCATGCCAGACAGCCTGTGACTTCAGCTCCTCTTTAATAGTCTCAATTGTGAATTGTATACATTTAATTAAAAAAAAAAGAAATTTGCTAAATAAGTATGATTAATATAATAACATGAATTATCCAAAATGTAGCTTTTTAAACTTAGCAGGGTTCATTTTGTTAGGTGGCACAGCATAAAAGAAGATGCGCTCCCACATTCAGCCAGTACTATAAACTGGTGTACAAAAATGAGTGCTGGATAGTGGCCCCAACTATAACTACCAAATTCTATAAGAAATACAGTTATAATTAGTAACTAGTTGTGCTAGTGACTATAACTTATCTGCTATAGCCTTGTTCATTATGAGGAAGGCAAGGGAATCAGTGCAGCCCAGGTGGAGTATCACCCCTGCCTTAATAATCAGCTAACACAACAAACAACAAATAACAATTCAATTAAAATTGTTATAAAGCAGATTATTTAATGTGTCACCTTCTTATTGTCCAATTGTCCAGTGACAGTGCTAGTTCCTTCTCAGTAATATCCTATAAAATAAACTAAAGTGCCTGCATAATTCATACAGCTTAATGTAACTTACAGTAAAAATGATTCGCTGATGAAAAAATATTTCTATGCTAAGGAAGACTTCTCAAAGTTGTGTCATTTTATTGGTATTTTCTTTTCTTTCTCCCAACAATAACAAAGAAAACTATTTTTTAAACCGGAGAACAAGTACTTTCTTTCTATTTGATCAACATTGGCAGCTGTTCATTTTCTGGATGAGTGAGTTTTGAAGATGGCTGTTACCTTGCAGAAGATGGATGCCTTATGATGCTTGGCTGTCTCCATCTTCAATAGTTTAGTCTTACCCTGACAAGAAATGCTTTAGTGTTTCCCCGGATCTACAAATAGTATTTTATGGAATTGATTACTTTTCATTTTCCCTGAAAAAATAAAAAAGGTCAAAAGGACTGCCGATTAATAAAGAGATCAGCTATACTGATAAAGAGAGAAAAATGATTGCAATTCATGGGAAAAACTTTCATTGAGTAATTAGATAAAGGTAGTGAATATACAAATATCCAATAATAATAATAAATATCTTTAGCATCTTTTTGTTGAAATGGATTATTGTCAAAATGGAAAGGAAAAAATACCATTCGGGAGATCTTCAGTATAACAACTTGCTCCCTAGGATACTCAGTTACCTATTAAATTACTGACTGGTGACAGTTAAGTCCCGGCTGTCAAATCTCAGTATAAGTGGCCACTGGCAAAAATGTCAAAAGTTGTCTTTTTATAATATAAGTTTGCATAGTGCAAAAGGAAATGTGTAATAGAAAATGACTCATTTTCATTAAAAATATACATTGTTCAATTTATTTTTGGCCTTTAGTTCTATTTATGTAGCCCTGCTGAAATGTATCTTGCTTTTCCTTTTTAAACAGAAAGGGATATTTATAAAGGTGATATTGTCCTGTTTGATCCATTTTGCCAATATTTGCCAAGTTATTGCTGTTATCTTATTCCACTTATTTTGTTGCACTTTTCAAACTGATATAT